>JAOBRG010358462.1:0-12799 GCA_027574985.1 Umimayanthus nakama
ATTAAATCTGATGGTGCAATAGATATACCATAATAATATGTCTACTTTAGTCACCAGGCTCAAACTGATCTCGCGGTAACGCATGCGCAAAACATCGCGACACGAACAAAAATAAAAATAAGAGGCAGAGCCGAAACCTTAACTCGTGGCCTTCGGCCCGAGTAAATACGTTCGTTGGAACATATTTCAAATGTACTACAAAAAGCAAGCCGAGACTCTTTGAAAAAAAAATATAAATGGGACATATCACTACACAAACTAGACAATGAAACACACTGTAGCATGATAATCCCATTTAAAACAATAATTTTGCATTTATTTGCTATGGTCGTGTGGATAGCTGACCAAATAAATGACTCAAACCACCTAACTTTGCTAACGAGGCTTGAAAAGGAGTCGGCTATGACGGCCTTCTTAATAAATCTTTTCCAAATTTTACAAAGCATCTTCAAGCATCCACCGCTTCTGTCTCTCCTTTTGCAACAATTTATGTCAAATCATGATCCCAAAATAAATTACTGTTGTGGTGCGAAAACGTCGTTGAACGCCCCGCTAATCCCCCGGATAACTCCCCGCCTCGAGGGACAAGGAAATGAAAATATAGTGAAGTCCCCGCACCCCGGGGCCATAAAAGATGACTAGAATTGGGTGAACATCCCCGCTTGCCCCCACCTATGCCCGAGGTGGGGGGGGGGGGGTCGGGGGTTTCAAAAGACTGGTGCATAACAAGTAAGTCATTATCCCATACCTGTCAAGAATCAAGATATTTGATTGGCCTCTTCTGGGCCTCTGCCAAAAGTAATCAGTGGCAAGATCTGTCAAGCACTCTTCAGCGCCGCTTTAGTCCATTGGGAAATTTATTCAACTGCCGTTCCAAAACAGTAACATCATTTTTATAAAAGAAAACAACAATGGTTGTCACGGCCAATTACCTTGCCAGAACCACAGGTTACCCAAGCCCTGATTTAGTTTATGGGAGAAGGTTGATCTTGCAGAACGCCATGTTGGATGAATTTTAAGAGACTTTTTATGGGAAAATATCGTTCGAACTATAAAGTCAAAGCCCAAAAATATAGAAGTCAGACGTCCTTGCTGCGATTCCGTGTAATTCTCTCACGTATGTCTCTTTGTCAATTTGCGAAATATTGAGGCACACCGAAGATCACGTCACATTATATCAGATTAAGGCTTTAAAGCTTGGGTGACCTGTGCTAAGACAGGAAAAAACACTGCACTTGTTTGACGTTCTCAAACCGACGACACTATTGAACACTGAGCAGAAGTACAAACTAAACTACCCTCTTCTTGTGCCCCTGAAGACATTAAGGAAGACTTGCTTGATGGTAAGCATCTTTCTTATATCTAATAAGTAACCGTGAGTTTTGTATTTGACAAAATGCAGGTTTCAGTTTTAATACGATGAATAATGTAGACAATTCTTAACATACAGTTTAACTGAATATCAAAACTAGTATATTTACAAAAATGGATCTCATATTGCCAATTTATCATTTAAAAGACTGATTATTCGTGTTGTGGGAGAATCAATCTCGCAGTCAGTGCCATCTTATATGAACGCAGTCGTAGCTTTCCCTTTCATTAACGGACAATTCCATTTGTAACAGTCGTTGTCATTTTGAATAACAGTCGGTTGTTGTTTTCATGAGGAAGTCAAAATCTTGATCACGAAAACACAACTTTTAAAAATCCTAACCCTAATCCAAACCTAAGCAACTTTAAAAGAATAAATACCAGAAAGCTTGGCAAAACAAAGATAAAGAACTGCCGTGTTTTGAACCCGTTACCACTAGTATTCTAACACAATACACTACCATCACATTCTTTTGACTGTGTACATATTAAAGGTTCAAAGAGTTAGTAAGAAAAAGTGTCTTGCCCACCCAATATCGAAATTGCTCCGCGGTCCAAATGGCAACGAACGTTTTGAAAATGGTTTTTAGCAACGCAGCCACATTAGCTCTTGTTTGCGGTTGTAATACTTCGACTTTTGTCGAATGGTTAAAAATACGACTGAATCTGTTTTTATGTGGACCTTTAGGCTTTAAAGGAAACAATCTTGTTCTGAATCTTTTAAGAATTGTTTACACTCTACAAGAGCAAAAATAGGCTAAATAGGTTTGTAGGAGTTCTTGCAATCTTGATGCTGGCATGTAAAAAAATTCTCTTTCCGTCATTTCTTGGTATCAACAAAATTTCTTGCGACTTAACTAGACAAGTTATAAAATTGCGTGTTTAGCAGAAAGGTCGAATATCTTCAGTTGTTTTTCCTGCCGTTTGGCAAGCCCATCAAGAATAAGTGGTATAAATTTGACTGCTAAAGTTACTACTTGGTGAACCTTTTTCTGACATAGATACATGAGCTTTTTTCGAACAACGAAGGCTAAATGTTTAAGAAATATGAATAAGAACTTTCCTTTTTGTCGCGAATTTATATCTTGTTTTTTCCCAAAAAGAAATTTGGCTCCAGTTTCTATCCGTGAGCTGTTGAAATATGCAAATCAATCCACTTTAAATGTCACGTACGGATAGATGCTTTCAAAATTATTCAATAACAGGATATGTAGAAATACAAGTTTAGGGTAAAATATAACAGGATATTATATCAAGTGCCGACCATTATTTGCCATTACATTTTCTGTTTGTCTTCTTACATATGATTGTACTGTTTGTATACAGGCTGCATATGTTTACACTAGTTTCTAATTGTGGTTGCCAGTTGACCTCTCTCCCCCACGTTCATAATATGGAGGTGATGTTGATTCCGCACAGGCTACCCAAGCTCCGCGTTTACTCTAAATTATCAATTATTCAATTGCAAGCAATTTGGTTGGTTCGGTGGTCACCGGCCATCAGTGCATATGAGGGGCTTAGAGGGGGTTGGACAGTTACCAAAAAAAACTCGTGCAAGGCAAAATGGTAACAAAAAAAATCATACAAAAAGACAATCCCCTAAAAAAAAATCGTGCAACCTGAAGTCGGGTTATTTACATAATTTGTTTATGGTACATGACACATCCACAAGTTGCTATTAAAACTCTGATAAATACATGCAAACATAAACTTTGAATAAAACATCTCCTGAAAGCATGAATGGCAGTCTAAGTTGTTTGAAATGTACCAAAATTTCCTATGGCCAGTGTTTGGCCTACTGCTATTAAACTAGCATTACATTCAGAGAAGGTATGACGTTTTCAGCAGCCCCAAAGTCACTGAAAAAAAAATCCTGCACAAAAAAAAACTCCCCACCCCCCTCCCGGGAGATCTGATGGTCCGCCCCTTATTAGTTATAGTGATTGACTACATTTGGTAAACGCATTGTTGTGAGGCTGTCATGTGTCATCAGATTCAACGAAAACGGAAATTATTTTTGAGTCTGCGGCTTGTTCAATCTCATTTATTTTCAAATAAATATTTGCTGGTGAAAAATAATTTGCTGTTGTATTTATTAAAACTGTATTTAATAAAACAATTATTGTGCTCGACCTCTGTTATGTATCAGCTAATATTCAGTGCGGTCTCATAGAATAATTGTTAAATATACTGCTTTTGTTACGCAACTCAGTATTGGATCGAATTATAGAGGAACAAGAGGCTCATTAAGCCTTTACTCGTGGTACGAGTCGGGAGACTGAAGTGAGGTTGCAATTCAGCTATTTAACCCTTGAAGCACCGATGTGTATGCAGAACTGTAACGAGGGAAACAACACCCGTCTTTATTCTAATTTTAGCACCACGAAAATTTGTTTTTTCCAAACTGGCGCGGAAGAAAAATTATTTTTGCAAATGGCGCTTTAAATTGGAGGGGCGCCTAAAAATTAGATTCATTTTGGAAACTTTCAGTTTGTGTAAATTATGCATGCAATGCATGCCGCTTGCCTTTACTTTCCCCGGACTTAAACAGTGTTCAAACATCGACCATGTCAAATTTGCACACGCAATCCGTTACATTCGCTGGAGCAAAAAAATAAAGTTTTTCTCGTGAATTGGTTAACTGCAAAATTAGTGCGAAAGTGAAAACTTCCGGGAATTTTGTTGAGGTAAACTGCAAAATCGACTGTTGTTTTTTATAAAAAACCCGAACTTTGTCAAATTGTGTATTGTATTTGCCGTTTGATTTTGACCAAAGCCGGCTTTCAATTGTTTTGGGGTTTTAAATTGACTGAAATGTAAAGTTCTGTAGTATGTGACGGAGAATATTTCTGGAAAGTGTAAGGCCAAGTAAAAAAAATTAATAGTTTCCCGTCCGGAATCACCAAAAATATGAGGCGGGTGGTCCTTATTATTTGTTATTTTGTCATTTTTTGTTATTTTCCAAAATATAGGTTTTAAGAGCCCTTTGCTTCCAATAAAAAAATATAATACGTTCATATAGCTAGTTTCAATATTTAACACCAGGAATTTTCAACTTCCAATACATGCTATTTTTAATAGGAACTAGTAACTTTCGGCTCAGCCTGGGCTGTTCTTAAATTTTTGGCTATATCAGCCTCTCAGTTGTTCTTAAATTGTTTTTATTTCCTGGTAGTCCCACTCAAAACAACAAAACGACGCTAAGAAATACGTGTTTACTAACTATTGTTTCATCCTGCTGTATGCGAAAACGTTTAAAACTGTCCAGAAGGAGTCCGCGGACGTCATGTCATTCCTCCAGCGCTCGATGACCCAGCAAATTCTAACAGGTCTCTCTATACATGTGTGTCTCATTCTGTCTACAAGGACTGATTCAAAAAAAATTCTTAACTTTTCTGATCAAGATTTCAGCTGGGTGATTGTTCTTAGCTTGTTCTTAATTTTGGGTAGAACTCAGTTTGGGTGTTCTTGTAAAGTTTGTTCTTTTAAAAAAGCGTGTACTTGCATCCTTTACTCAATTATTGTTTGGAAACTCCGGCTGAATTCAAAATAGTACTGCAATGTTCAAAACGTAAGCAGAACAATCTATTTTGATTTTCATTTGTTTCTCGAACACTATTTTGGCTTGAAGGCTCTTGTGCTTAGGACTGCTTCGCCACATTTTCTTGATCAGCACATACGAAATCGTGCCAAGTGATAGCAGAAATGGGAAGCGACCTTGTCAATTCCGTAACATTCACGCCGTTTTTTTTTTGTTTTTTTGTTTCGGTTTAATTTATGTTTCATTTTGCATCAGACCCTGACAATAAAGTCTCATACAGTTGTTACATTTTATATTTACGCATCAATTCATCAAAAGCAATTTACTGTTTGTATTTTGAGGTTATTTACAGCAGAATTAGTTTTTTTACCAACGATTCTCAGATTTTGCTAAGGTATTTTTAGATTTTAAAAAGAAAATAATAAATAATAACAAAAAAGGAGCGGGCACGCAAAAAGGAGGCTGGCGGGGACGGGAAACTAATATATTTTTTTTTACTTGGCCTAAAATGGAATTCTTCCCGTCTCAATGTTTCCTGTAGCCTGAGACCAAATCACAGTATTCTATTCTGACGCACGAAACATACATGTCTCCATAATGACAAAAACAACTCTGCTATTTATCATCCAGTGGTTGTTAAGGCACGATACAGTTTGTACAAGACACAAACAAAAAATAATATCAGAATTTTTTATGAAACAAAGAAAGTGATCCCAGACAACCGATGAAAAAACGCAAAAGAGGAAAAATACGCCCGAGTATTAAGTTGGTGTTTCTTGCGAACGGGTGACTACCGGTAACTCATTCGAACGAATCGCTGTTTCCAGCGAACGGGCAGCCAAGTCGTTGGAACGAGTTGGTGTTTCGAGCGAACGGATAACCAAGTCGTTCGAACGGGTGCAAATATTTTTAAACTGCTTACAATCGAATGTAAACGGAGTCCCACTTCAAAACGAGTACGTTTTCCTCTGCACGGTCACAACTTCTGTTTTTTTGTGCAAACAGGGTGTTACTAAAACGAGTAACAGAGTAACGAGTAACGGAGTAACGAGAAAACGAGTAACGGCCAAAAAAACAGTGGGGGAAAATTTTGAGAAAACGAGTAACGGCCAAAAATACAGAGGGGGAAAATTTTGAGAAAACGAGTAACGGCCAAAAATAAAGAGGTGGAAAATTTTGAGAAAAAAGTAACGGCCAAAAAATTTAGAGAAAACGAGTAACGGCCAAAAATACAGAGGGGGAAAATTTTGAGAAAACGATTTTAAAACAGCCAAAAATACAGAGGGGGGAAATTTTGAGAAAACGAGTAACAGCCAAAAAATTTTGAGAAAACGAGTAACGGCCAAAAATACAGAGGGGGAAAATTTTGAGAAAACGAGTAACGGCCAAAAAATTTAGAGAAAACGAGTAACAGCCAAAAATACAGAGGGGGAAATTTTTGAGAAAACGAGTAACGGCCAAAAATACAGAGGGGGAAGATTTTTGAGAAAATGAGTAACGGCCAAAAAGTTTTGAGAAAACGAGTAACAGCCAAAAATAGCGAAGGGAAAAATTTTGAGAAAACGAGTAACGGTCAAAAATACAGAGGGGGAAAATTTTGAGAAAACGAGTAACGGCCATAAATACAGAGGGGGGAAATTTTGAGAAAACGAGTAACGGCCAAAAAAAGTGAGGAGAAATTTTCGAAGGGTTTAGTTCGCAAGACCAGAAAAACTTTATTTGGTTTTTGTATTAGAAAAAATCAAAAATATTTGAAAATAGAAATAGTAATTCTTTAAAAAAATATGGAATATTCAGACGGCAACCAAAATAATTTTTGTCTGCACGAGTTGACAGATCGTTTGACTTGATGTACGCCGAAATAAAAGGAAACCACTGCTAAACAAAATACAAATTATTGGTATAACCTATTTGGATTTCCGTGAAGGACAGGATATCGATGGAAAGAACTAGAAGACGAGCGAAGGGACATTTTGATATTTTATTTTTTTTGTTTTTGATACAGATACACGTAACCATGCGATGCCGCGACTATCTGTAGACCGTTTGGTGTAAAATACATGTAAAAAAAACTTTTCTGGGCAAAATTAAAATTTCAATAGGCTGTTTAGATTCATTTCAGGGACTGTTTTATACCGTTCTTATTTTAAAGATTCCTTGGAACATTCGCACGAATTCGACTTGATTGAAAAAAATAAATTTTGAATTTCACGCATTGGTGACACTTTCTTTGTCACTTTCTGTCGCTCGTGCGTCTATCAAATCGCGTGATTGCATTCAACCAATCAAAACACTCAGAATAGTTTATCAGTTTTGTTTAAAGTGGAAACTTTCTAAAAGAAATTGTCCATGCTTTAGCTGTACATTTAACGAATTATGGATGCACTTGAAAAGTTGCAAGAGCACTCGAAAAGCTAGAGAAGCACTCGGCCTCGCCTCGTGCCCTCAAACGCTTTTCTCGTGCTCCCCCAACTTCCCGCGTGCATCCATAAGTAGGTTGAGTAACTCAGCCTTGTTTACATTCTTGACAGCCGGCAAAACTTTTGCTTCAGTTTCGCCCGCCGACAATAATAGTTAATTGAATTTTTCCTTTTAAAATGGCGAATTAATAATTAGCCAATCAAAACGCCGAAAAAGCCCTCTTAAACAGAAATGACGAACCTTTTAACTAGAGTAATATTAATAGAATCTACACCACAACCATCTTGGAGCGTTCGATACAGTTGTTAATGTTGATGAGAACGTTTGCATATTTTTAGCAGTTTTTTTGAAAAGTATCTATACTGTCTAATAGCACTTATTTTTTGTTCTTAGGCGGCTGAGGCAAGGAAGGAAGTAGATGTAAGAACTCAACAGTCTCTTATTCTCGTTCATCCACGTAATTTGCAAGTTTTAACCCTTAACCCTAGAAGGTGTAAGGTAAAAATAGTTACGTGGAGGCATAAGGGGGGGGGGTATCATAAGGGGGGGGTATCTGACCCCTTCCCCCCCGACTTTTAATACCTTTCACCCAATTGACTCGATATCAACTTATCAATTGAAAAGAAACTTGGTTTATTATGGCGTGAATTTTGGATCATTTAATTTCGTGATCATATCTTGTAGATCAAAGTAAATAAAGTACTTCCATAAAAGCAGTCTATCCTTTCATCTTCGAGTTTCTGATATTCTTACATTTACTGGGTTTTTTTGCTTTTTTATAAATCTTTATTATTATTATTATTATTATTGTTTTTATTATTATTATTATTATTATTATTATTATTATTTTTATCATTGTTATTAATATTAATAGTATTATTGTTATTTCTATCCCTCTGTAGCTGAGGGTAGTTTCATCCGTAAATAAACCTGGCAGGGGAGGTTTCTTTGGTGGAACAACCGACCACTCTCTGAGACAAGCACATTTGCGCGGTTATATCGAAAATTGGTTTGATGACGATGTACTTCATCATCTTAGTGCAACACCTGACAACACAAATACCATCTGCCAGACGTTTTACAAATTGCAAAGTCGGCAGCAGCTAGGAGACGCAGACAAAAGAGTTGATGTTTCCATATGGATCGCCCGGAACCGTTATCGTGAATACCCTATAGTTGACGGCCAACAACTTAAAGAAGTTCACTTCCATTGGGTGCCTTTTTTGGAGAATGCCATGGATAGGATTAACCGAGCTGCTCCAGGTTTGCACCTGTATCAGGTGAGCGATGAAGGCGATGCACAGATAACGATTTACGGTACACGAACAAAAGTAACTGCTGAAACATGGGGCAACATTCTGGAACACGAAGTGGCGAACATCTACCTACACGATGAGTGGAAGGAAAAGAAAGGAACAAGTGTTCATGAGCTTTTGCACGCCCTTGGAGTTGAGCACGAGCACCAACGCCGTGATGCAGACACCTACTATGAAGTTAAGAGCAAGGATGGCCAGTATAAAACCTTACAGGAAGTGTTTGGTGTTACACGGTTTGATCCTTTCAGCATCATGGCGTACCCTGAATCGGGTGGAGTGATGTCTCGCAACGCCGAGGCAGACGCAGTGTGGAGATTAGTGCCAGAGGCAACATACAATACAAGCATGAGCGAGTTGGACAAGGTTACCTTAAACAACATTTATCGTCCATGCAAAGGGCCTGGGTACTCGCCGAAGCTTTCTTCAACAACTTTGCTTTGGTATTGTGGAAGGTTAGGGCTACATTTCGATTGTTCTTGAAGTTAAAGAGTTAGCATAGGGGAATGTGATTTTATCTAAAATTAGTAAGTCGTTTACCAAGAAAAGGCTTTGAATTTGCCATAATGCAAAGAACTTGGCCACCGTCTTGGATTTCAAAAAAGTGTTGCGCAATACCCATGACGTCACAGATCACGTGCAAACTTAACCAACTTAGAGAATATATCCCTATAGACTTTAACAGAAAGAACTGGCAATAGTTTTGAAGAAATTGTTAAGGAAAAATATCAAAAAGTCAAAATGGCGTTGCAAATTAGTTTGTCATGGCAACGAGTTAAGCCTTGACATAAAATTCTCTTAAATCTTGTTTTCCAATAAAGTTTAGTAAAAGTGGTAGAGTTCCGTAGGTTTTACTTCAATAGCAAGTAGTCCTTCGAAAATAAAAGTCCGCGCGAGAACTCCCCCCCCCCCAAATGAGTCTGAGAGAGATGCTTTTCAAGAAAAAAAAGAAGTTGACGAAAAAAGACGCATTATACGGTTACAAAGCGAATCTTTAGTGTAACACTATTTTAAGAAATATAGTCTGTTAACATTCGTGTAATATGGTTTTTTATTCTACTGATTTTAGATCTGGAAGTGTTAAGTTCATCATGAACTCACAGCATAGTATAATGTGATTCATATCTCCAGACCAGGCTCTACATCAAAACACAATCAACCAGCCGACAGTTTAACTGACGGCAGATGTGGACCAACCAACGGTCCAAACTGTCCCGCCTGCAGAGTGCTGAAAACTGGCAAGATGTCGAGACTTTGGAAGAGAGACAAGTGGCAGGGCTGGTCTGGTATGGTCTACTGTGGGAGGTACTTCGGAGTGCAAGAAGAGGAGCATGATGGGTACTGTGGCCCAAACAACGGGCCGCCCTGCCCAGAATGTCTTGTAGAAGTACTCAATTTTGTTGAGCTGAAAGATCTCATTTTATCGCTTTTTTTCCTAGCTAAATCTGTCAGTCACTTATATACGGTATGAATTAACCCTTTTAATCTCCTCCCCTCTTCCCTCGGTATTTTTGGTCTTAAATTTTTGCCCTTTGACTAATCGCCACGCTTTTGCATAACTGTTCCTCGATAATAAACACATCATTTGACACTAATTAAGTGACGTCAGCAATGGTGACGTCGTCATACTAATGGCCCAAAATTGGAGTTTGCTGTCAAACTTTCGATTTTTGGAACAAAAATGATTAAAAACTCGTATTTATTCATATTTTTCGACTACTTTCGTAATTTAGGCATATAAAAAGGTTGTTTTCTTGCTATTTCCAATAAAAAAAGTCTAAAAAATCGAAAACCCTGGAAGGCGGCCATCGGTTGCCATCATGGGTTTTTGTAATTGTTACCATAGGAACAGCGGCTAATTAGTGATTGTTGCTACTATGCAAATGAATAAGTAGGTCATACGTTAATTACATACCAAAGGGCATGTGCATATTTTTAACCGTTTCAAAAATCTTGAGGAGGAGGGGGGGGGTTCAACGGACCCCACCTAGTCTGTATGTGTGTGGCAAAATAGCCTGCCTGTTTAAGGGTTAAAGTCAAGAAAGTACAGGACAACTTGAGCTCATTTTTTAACGACTGAAACTGACGACAGCGTTAAGTCAGCCTTACTAAAAATTCCGTTTTCGTCCGTCCACACAAAAGCGCAGAAATAGCGTTTACGAAAGTCTGCTCTGTGGAGTGTTGCCGAAAAGTTATGTTTTAGGTTATCGTTTTCACCGGATTCATGTTCACAGAAGCCGTATCCTTAAAAAATGCATTTTCAAACGAAAACGGTAACCGTGTGGACAGGGCCTTTTGCGTTTTATAAAACTAGAACCATTTTGTCACTTATATCGAAAACTTGTTAAACTGCGAGCTGTAGGATAAAATGAGCTCCGAAACTAATTATATCTTCAGATATCGCGAATCGGTCACTGCCTTTAACAAATCCGAGCACTGTTCCTGTTTGAAGTTGTGTTTCTAAGCCAATTCTTTTTACATTGGATACATTTGTAAAACATAGCTATACCTTTCAGCGAATTTTTAAAAAACACAGTGCAATTGGTTCAAGCTTGTTTGCTTGTTAGTTGCCTCTCGTTTTATCATTTAATTCTAGTTTAGCTACTTACAGTTGCAGGGGCGGATCCAGGATTTCAAAAGGGGGGGGTGGCTATTTTGACAGATAGAATTTCTGGTACGAGCTGTCTTACAAAATTTGAATAAGTTCTGTATTTTAATGAATTTCTATAATTCAATCTTACTTTCTTCGCAAAAAAAACACGTTTCTAATTAAAGTTAGCATATGCTGTCCTCTAGATCGGCTTCTTACTTGTATTCCGTTATCAGTAAATGAAATACTAACTAGTTTACAATTAGATAGGGGCACTCATTACGGTTAGTCAGTAAAAAGGGATGATGACGCCATCCGTTGTGCATTCGCCGCCATATACCGCCTGCAGACTTCCATACGGTCAATCTTAACTACTTGGCCATTCATGGAGATGACGGCTAAATCGGCCCGTCTCTGTCGACATCGTACTCCGTAACCAGGTATGAACCCTGCGTACACACGAAATGATCTTTCTGCTTCAGTGCTACCTAAGGGCAACACCGCCAAGACTTTTAAGAGTCCCCTGACATTTGAAAAGAACGTACTGTCTGCATGATTTGCCAATAAAGAGGTCACATTGATACCTCTTCCTAGTTCTGCGTGGGCCTGCCATACATTCTTCCAGCACAAAAGTTCGCCCTCCAGGGCGGGTGAAATTGGCATAAGGTAGTCCCATTTGTTCGTCATCGTTTGGCTGAGCTCCACAACCTCTTCTGTGGTCTTCTTCAGTATAATCTCTGGCATCAAAGCATAGAGCTTGTAATGGGCTCTCTTCTCTTTGCTAAAGCGATCCTTGCTCTCTTCACAAACAATATCTAGAAAGGGGATCGCAACGGTGCGCTTCCAGTATTCTAGAGCGTTCTCAGCCGGCAAGTTATCGCGGTGTCGTTGTCTACTGCAGATTCTGGGAAATGTCTCGGCCGAACCGACAACATTCGCTAGTGCAAGAACTTTGTTGTTCATTCGATGGTACCTGGTGTAGATCTCTTTCCGGATCTCTGCTTACACGTCGATCACCTGATCAATCTTTGAAATTCCAAAGTAAACTTTATTAGGTCGTCCTTGTAAAGAACTTACAAGAGGCCGCGTTGGCTCTAGTAACTCCTTGGATACAACGAAACTGACAATGTGTCCAAAATTAGCGAAGGTGTGTCTAAGTTCATTGGCTAAACGTACTTCGTGTATTCGAGTCCCAAGACCAGTTTTCTCCTTCGTCATAGAACCTATCGTCGTCTGACGGAAAACATATCTCGTTCAACGTAATAACAATATACTCATATAACTAGCGGTTTCGGTTGAAAGTGAAGTGCTGCAAACGAATCTGGAGAACTGGGATATAGTGAAGAACATGAAGTACACAGAAGTGTTAAGACATATAAACCCGTTGACCAAAAACACTGGCTCACTGAATATTATAATGCTAAAAGCACCGCGTATAATGGTCTTTTATGTTCGTATTATAGTGTACATTTGAACTACCGCGTAAAACGTTAGAAACACAGTGTATATTAAAAGTTCCAAGGAATGCGTAATATGTACAAGGCACAAAGAAAAATTACGAAA
>JAOBRG010358473.1:0-12796 GCA_027574985.1 Umimayanthus nakama
CTACACAATCTATGCAATCTACACGATCTATACAATCTACACGATCTATACGATCTACATGATCTACAAAATCTATACAGTCTACGCGATCTACACAATCTACACAATCAACACGATGTACACAATCTACACAATCTATACAACCCACACGATCTACACATTCTATACAATCTACGTTATCTACACAGTCTACGCGATCTATCCAGTCTGCACGATCTATACAATCTACATGATCTATACAATCTACGCAATCTATAAAATCTACACAATCTACACGATCAATACAATCTACACGATCTATACAATCTACGCGATCTATACAATCTACACATGTCTACACGATCTATACAATCTTTACAGTCTACGCGATCTATACAATCTACACGATCTATACAATCTACACGATCTAAACAATCTACGCGATCTATACAATCTACACGATCTACACAATCTACGCGATCTATACAATCTACACGATCTACACAATCTACACAATCTATTTAATCTACACGATCTTTTTAATCTACATGATCTACACAATCTACATTATCTATACGATTTCTACACCATCTGTACATTCTATCGCTTTTACAGAGAGAAAGGGACACAACCACTCTCAGGACGCGATCTTTTTAATCTACATAATCTACATGATCTACACACAATCTACGCAATCTACATTATCTGTACGATTTCTACACCATCTGCACATTCTATCGCTTTTACAGAGAGAAAGGGACACACCCACTCTCAGGACGTTGATACACCTAGAAAGAGCCGCTGAATCGCTCGAGTGAGCTGTGCTGCAAGTTTTATTGAAATCTTACCTTCCGAGGTACACACGATAAGGCTATTTTCGGACCGAGAAGGTATGTATTTACGGAGCAGAGCGTGTCCCAACGTGAAAATGTAGTCCTGCAAGTTTAACTTGATCTGAAACTTGAAATTGCACGCATGAACCGGGGTCTGAACCTACTCAAACACAGTTCTGACATAGTTGTCAAAAATCGGGAGCAGTACAGTATGCGCAAGCTCGTGACCTGCCGTAACAGACGGCAGCACTTCATTACCGAGTCATTTTGGCTAGTTATAGTTGTAGTTCCTTTAACTCCTGTGGCCAACCAAGAAAGCCAATCAGAAAGAAACTCTAACTTGCGTCACGGATCTTCTCCCATGCATAGGCGACATTTAGAACCGTCACCTCATCGAACTTTCTACCAACAATCATCATTCCCACAGGTAACCCATTGGAGAATCCGGCGTTTATTGACAGGGCTGGGTGGCCTGTGATGTCGAATGGATCCGTGTTCGCTCCACCGTCAAGAATGCGTGGAAGATATTCTGCGGACATTTTGTACATTGGGAAAAACAATTTAGTGAATACACGTAAAACATATGGATGATTTAACTAGTAAAATACTCTTGAAGCCCTACACAGGCTGTTTAAATAATTAAACACACTATAACTCTATCTTTATCAATCTTAAGCAAACCAACAACTTAAAAATATTAAAAGATAGCAAACCATTTACTCAAAAAGTCATTGCTATTTACACATAAGGGCCCGGTTTTTCGAAGTCTGGATAACTTTATCCAGCGAATAAATCCCTATCCAGTGGATAAAATTTGTGCATTGTTCAATCAAAATCAAGAACGCATCAACTTTATCCGCTTGATAAAGTTATCCACTCTTCGTACAACCGGGCCAAGCTCTTTTACGAACGTTTTCTTAAAACGTTCTGTTCTCCACTTTGAAACTTTAAAATGTCTTGGGAGTGTGCGGCATCGTGTTCTGCAAGCAGACTGTCCTCTTGTCTTTCACCATAGATTCCAAAAAAACATCTGAGTTACAACAGCAACCTTTCATAAAAGCACATCAATCCTGCAAAAACTTGTGGACACAAGCAAAACATGAAAAGAGCTGTGGCTTCATTTTTTAAACAGAGAAAAACAAATCAAGTAATACCACTTTTGGAGATGGCGGCGTTCATTATGGGGGGGGGGGTGCATAATGGGAGAGTGACAGGAAGCCCATTTTCCCCCAAACCCCTCATCCTCTCAACCACTCTTTTCTTTTTTCCTCTCTCTCTCTCAGTGTTCCCTGACGCCCTGAGTTTCCGAGGATGCACCAATAGGAGTGCTTCGCCTGCACGATGCCAACCCCAGACCGAGAAATAAACTTTCAAATGGAAGCAGTTAAACGGCTAAAGTAATGATGGTCTAAAGTTAGTTATATCAGCTAGAATATGACTCAAAAAGATTACAGTTTGGTTTGTTTTCATCACTATTATTACTATTGTTATTTTTGATGTTATTTACTACATTTGAATAGTAAAAGTAATGATAATAATAAATATGACATAATACTGAGCCTACAGGATAGAAGGTGGAATTGGAAGAGACAATGAAAGACCTTGACGTTCAGATGTGCCAATCATTGGCGGAATAGTTTATTCGCAAAGTTTCTCGCTCATTTCGACAGATAGATAGGTGGATAGGTACTTTATTAAAATACATCGCAGCAGTTTGCTGAATTGTGTATTTACATATGAATAAACTATAATAATTAAAATGTTCCATAAATAATCGTAATAGCTAAAATATTAAAAAATCTAAGAATTATTTAGAGTTTTGCCTGAGGCCATAAAAAAGCTGTTCTTAAATCTATTTGTTTTACAACGCGGCAAAGTAAAAGTGCGCGCGTGTCTTAGATTATAATTACTTTGACAATAAGGTGGCAACAACTTTCTCAACTTATGGTTTGGGTCGCTCATTATATCATCAAAGGTGCGCATGCAAATATATATATTTCTATTTAGATACAGCACAACATGACACCGATGAGTTTTTAACATGTGTTGTCAATGAATATTTAACTGTAGGTATTTCAAGACAAGCGTAAGAAGGCTACGTTCGCGCCCTTTGTACGATTGTCAATGCGGGACATTTATGGCATCCAAACGTTTATTTTATATACACATTATAATATAACAATAAAAGCAATGGTGGTTATAAGTCTTATGTAATAGTTATCATCATCCTTACTATCACTATAGACATTATTACTCTTATAATTGTTGTTGTTATTATCATTTTTGGAGTGTCCGTGTCCCTATGTAAAAATACGTAAGACGCGGACGTAGCCTATGACGCCTGCCTCAAAATACCGAAACCTTATGATCACACATCTTAGTTCCTTGGTCGCACATCTTAAAACTCATCGATAATACATTTAACGGCTGTCATTATAATACATTCGCGTTAGGTGAATTGTGGTTTCTGTGTGTATGTGTGTGTGTGTGTGTGTGTGTGTTGCTTGTCTGGCTGTTTGTCAACAGGGACTCTCCATAAGATCTCTCACCTCCGCAGAGGCTTCGAAGTGAGAAGAGGGCGCGCAGCGGATCATGGGAAGGGAGAAGAAAGCTTCCTTCGACCTTCCCAGAGATCCCCGCGCGCTCACCATTCTCTCTTCCCCAGCCCTCCAATATATTCAGTTCGCTCGTTGAAAAATCCCTGGGAAACTCTGCGGAGGAGAGAGCGATAAGATAAGACTGCAAAATCCAAGCTACCAACAATAAAGCCTAACCCGTGTACGTACCTTTCAATGGAAGATCAGTTGTGACCAGCTTAGGAGCTGTAGTTAATGCTGTAGGCAGGATCAGCACATCGCAGGACATTAATACCTCATCATACTTCTTTGCCAGCTCCAGTCCCAGGTTCTGGCTCTTGCCGTACAACGAGGCTCCACAGGTCTCCTGCAGATATTTGGTCAGCAGTGCCTCGATCTGATGATGCGCGATCATATCATTTGCGCGGGTCCTAGATCCCAGGTCCTCCGCTCGGTAGATACTATTGGTGTGGTACCCTTTGTAACTGACACAACTCGAGAACCCTGGAGCAGAAAATTAAGGGAAATTAATGAAAAAAATACAAACAAAATTAATAATACTAAAATAACCTTTCAAACCACCGGTTTTTATTGTTAAAAATTTATATTGTCAAGAAACAGTTGTTCGTAATTTGCTATTTACACAGGTTAATTTTTGTTCATAAGCCACATTTAACAGCAACTTTAGTTTATTATAATATATGATAGAAGCAAACATTTTACACGTCTGTTTTATTCTTATCTTAACTTTTGTTTGTTCACAACATAAAACAAACAAACAAACAAAAAATCCAAACTGTTAATTATGTTTAATGTCTTGTTTCGTATAAAAGTTTCACGCGAAGCATCAACAGTACAAAGATTGCAGGTTCTGCAGGGCTACTTTGAAAGCTTGTCGGGGGGGGTGAATAGTGACTCAAAGTTGGGGAGGCTGAAATACCTTTTCTCAGTAATCCTTAATAATTTTCAAAAAAGTGAGGCGGGGCGGGCGGGTTACCGAAAAAACTTTTTCTCAGTAATTTTTTATATTTTTTAAAAAATCTCTAGCCCCTCCCCCTCCGCGGCCCCTGTATAGGTTTGGCAACTTATCAGCCTGGAAGAAGTTCTTTAATGTAGTATTTTGTCTTATTATATGGCTGACTGATGTCGCGTGCTGTGATTGGTCAATTCCAAGTCCGTGAGTAGCCGTACGGGCCGCTAGCTCTCGATCACCTTTTCAAAACCGGAATTATCAACAAAGCCATTCAGTACACATCTTATTAGCCTCGTTTGCTCGGTCTGTACGGCAAGTTATGGTTCCTCGTTTTTTCCTTCCTTGTTTTTATGGCCAAAGGAAGGAAAAAACTCGCCGTACGGACCCTGCACTCGGCTAATAAGAGGTATATATTACATGGCTGACTGATTTCGCGTGCTGTGATTGGTCAATTCCAGGTCTGTAAGTTGCCGTACGGACCGCTAGCTCTCGATTACCTTCTTAAAACCGGAAAAAACAACAAAGCCATACAATAAACATCTTATTAGCCTCGTTGGCTGGGTCCGTTTGACAAGTAATGGATTCTCGCTTTTTCCTTCCTTATTTTCATGGCCCGCGCGCTTCGCGCTTAGTCCATAAAAGGAAGGAAAAAACTCGGTCCATAACGTGCCGTACGGACCCCGCACTCGGCTAAAAAGAGGTATAAACTTGACCAAAAATTGCGTATATAGAGCTTTGACCACAACAAAACGATAAGAATAGTTAATATTATTGCAAGTAAGGATAACGTAATTATTTGAAAGTAAAAACTAATAACCTCAGCAAGAGGTATGAGAGGAATTCTTTGTGGCTAGCAGAGACATAGCTAGCGTCAGGATTTTGAGTCTAGCTACAGCCCTGACTTGTCTGAGACAGGGTATCAAAACTCAAACACACTGGGGTCCAAATAGGGTAAAGGTTTGGCCAAGCCAGCGGCGCATATGCATTAACAAATCTGGAGTTACATCGTCTGCAATCAAAAATGCCTAATAAAAAAACCGATTCGACAACCTATACAACGAAAAATACTCACCGATTCTTCGATTAGCCTTGAAAAATATGGTTCCGAGCATATCTCCTGCATTGGATAACCGGGTAAATAGAAAAAAGACTGAATGTTCTCCGGGCTTATCGTATGATTCCTAGAAAGATAATAACTACCTAACGTTTGGTAAAAGGCTTTGGAGCACTGGAGTGCTCTTAACTAGGAAAGGCCTCGACTACAGTTTGACTCTGTTATAAAAAAAATCTAATCAGGCCTAGAAATGAAGCGTACAGATTCTGCTGGCGTAACCTTAATATCTTCAAATCTTTCTTTAAATTACTTGTTGTTTCGTGCAAAGTAGTGCGGCTTCGATCGGAGGATAAGTCAATCATTACACGATAGAAATAATAATAATAATAATAATAATAATAATTATAACAATAATAATAATAATAATAATAATAATAATAATAATAATAAAGGCTTTATTGTAAAATCCACAGTATGGCTCTTCCTTTACAATATTGGACTAAAAATACGTAGTGAAAACTATGGGCCTGTCAGTTTGGTCAGGGGGAGAGGCGGGACAATTCTTACATCTGAAGCTCTACCTGTAAAGTAGAACCAACTTAATGCTCATCATCATCATATCACGGCGGGAGAATTAAGGTAGATCTATGCATGGACTTAGTATCCACTCACCACCAAAACTCGATCTTTAAACGCTGGAAATATTCAACAAGTTTTACTTCACTAGTTAAAACATCCCGTGTCCATCAACATTCGAAGATAAACTGAATGTCCGTTTAGAACGCACTCAATTAGACTCGATGAAATTATGAAACGAGAAGAAAGCTATTATATCAGCGACGAATCTCTGCAAGGGACTTGTCAGTACCACATTACACGCAATAAATCGATAAAGGTATAAAAACTGAAACTGAAGGCTGGTCAGAAGGCTCGTTTACACCATCGTAGGAGCAGCGTTTTAAGCCGATATGTCGTGGACGTTTTAAACTTCATTGTTGCATCTCTAGACCAAAACAGTTAGCTTAAATGAACTTATCCGACTGAAAAAATGTGAACTTATGAAAAACATCCCGATATGAACCGCTTTTCTTTTATTTGTCACAAAAACTCAAGCGGTGGTGATTGACGTCTTGTTTTGACCATACGCTACATTCTCTGCTCCTCATTGATTAAAATAGCAAACATAGAGCCCAAGAGCACGTTTTTTTTATATTCACAATTCTGGAATGAGAATGGTTGGTACAGAATGCATTCGCAACATTCTGTTCATTCTGCCCCTGAGAGCAGAATGGATAGAATTCCATTCCGGAATGTGAATGCGGAATAAAAGAACGCGCGCATTTCACATTCTGGCCATTCTCATTCCAGAATTGTGAATAAAAACACGCGCTCCAAGGCCGTTTATTTGTATTTGTTTTTTCCTCTTTTTGTGTTAGTGTAATCGTATTTTTTAATTGTTATATTTTTTTGTCCTCAAAATACCATGTATTTAATCTTGCTTGATCATCTGACTATTAGCTACTTAACTCGATTAACCTAGCTATTTTTAAGTAGAGTAGCTTTGTTCTCCCACAATATATTTTAATTACAACTATACTATGTAACCAAGTTTTCTCAGAGGACTAATAAAGTATGTTGTTTTTGTTGTCAAGATTTCTCACATTTTCTCGAGGGAGCATTCCATCGGAGCCCCCTAGAAGTTTCGACCTTCATTGCCCCCAGCCCCCACCCCCCCCTCATCCCCTTCCCCCGTACACAGACACAGACATACACAAATCCTGTCACGCGCCTGATTTGCATTGATATCATAACAAAAACATTCTGAAACGTCGCCTCACCATCTAAGTGCATTGGCACCGATACTTGCTCTAGAGTTGCGCCCGTTTCTTTTGCAAGGCGGTCAGCAGCCTCTCTTACCACTCTATCTACGTCAGGATCGGAGTCTGGGAATCCAAAACCCTCTTTGAGAACTCCGATACGTAAAGACGAGATGTCTGGCGACAGCTTTGAAATATAGAAAAAAACATATAATAAGTTTTCACATTAAAGACTGAAACTTATGGTTAATGAAATAAAATAACGGTCAAGTCTATTCTACACAACCACGACAACTTTTACTTAAAGTTTCCGGAGAGGTTTTCGTCCAACTCCTTCACTAGGAAGCTAGTAGGTGGTTTTATAGGCTTATCGTTAAGTTTCAAAATAGTAACCCTTCAATTATGTTTTAGTAGATAAATACTTTGATGAAACGCCGGCTGCTAATGCGGATATTCCGTTCACACAGAAACTTTCTATGACTTAAGAAAGATCACTATTCTTGGAGTCGGATTTCTTTACTCGCAATTGTTTTATAGCCGGCGTAGCTGTGAGGAGGCAGAAAACTTGCTTTGTGGCGCCATGTTGGACGAGTTTAAAAGAAAGGACTGGGGAGATGAGATGTTTTACCGTTTCAATGTTCAAAGGCGTGTTCACACTATAAGAGAGAAGCAAACGCAAACGCTGTCGCCAGCGCAAGGACATTCACACTAGCGACGCAAATGATGCAAGCGACACAGGCGAAGATGGTTTTGGGCTTGCGTCTGCGTCACCTCCTCTCACACTTGGAATTTTGTGAAGAAAGATCAAATGCAAGCGCAAATTGTGCGCAAGAAACAAAGTTTCCCTTTCTTGCGTCTGCATCAAGTTACATTCACACTTTAATGCTCTCGGGTCTGCATACCTACGCTGGTGTTTGTGTCGCTACTAGGGTGAGCACGCCTTTGTTTAGCAACAGAAAGAACTAGATTGATTTAAAAACAAACTAAGAATTCCATAACTGTTTCGGGATTAGGGCGATGTTCCTAGATTTCATGACCTTTTCAGGCCTAGAACTAATGAAATTTTCAAATTCCAAGACTATTTTACAGTTGTAAGCCCTGATCGTACCAACGGCAACGATGAAGGGCACAAGCAAAGACGGAAGAAACCTTCCGTTATAGCGTGCAACAGAAAAATGAAAGCGGATTCACAACGAATAATGCTATCTTTGGAGAATCGTTCAGAGTCTTCCACTCTTGCTGCAAACTTGCGTAAAAAGCCTCTTCCTTTCAGTGATCAGCGTGAACTAGGCTTTAAAGAACCCTGAGCACTTCACGGGAGGCCTGGGTGGAGAGTGGAACCGACGACAAAGACGAAAACTAATGTGTTCGCAATCTGCTTCAGTCCTCTCTTTTGCTAAGCTAATTCTAGTTTTCATACTTAATATCGAAAGAACAGTTTTTAACTACTAATATCTCGAATTTGGTACATTAATTATTTTGTGTGATTTTGAGTCGCCGAATCGATGAGTGGCCATCCTCGCAAGCGAAGGAGACCACAGTGAGAATAAAACTAAACGACAAAACAGTAGCAGAAAGACGGAAGGGATTTTCTTTTTCGACTCTGTGAGTCAGTGTAGGAGGGAGAAAATTCCAGAAGGGATCGGTTCGTACAAAACTTGAAGAATAGCTTTGGGGTACATAGAGTCAGATATAGGATGAATACTTGTTTGTTCAATGATGGCTGGTGTTGACGCGATCAATTACTGAAAGGGCTTCTAAAGTTTGTCTGGCTTCCACGTTTTGCAGATGCCAAGTATTTCCCAACTAAAAGTCCTGATGACCTGGAGTTGCAAGATGTGTGTGCTAAAAACAAAATAATTTCAAGAAATGACACCCTTAAACTAAACCAAAGTAAGAAATAGGCAACATAGTTCCCACGCTTTTCCCTCTACCGAGAGAAAACTTGGCCGGAACGAGGTTACCAAAAATGTTACTCTTAAGTTTTCGGACTGGCTCCTATCACATCTGTGAGAGTTTCTCTGTCATCTCCTCCCTTTTTATTGCTGAGCCAAGCTCCTCAAAAACTGATTAGCACTGACGCTGGATTAAAAGTCAATCCACAAGTGGATCTTGTTTCCCTCAGACAGCAGAACACCCAGGCTGAGATTTGCCCAAAAAATAAGAACAAATTAAGAACAGTCACTAGGCTGAAATTTCGATTAGAAAAATTAAGAATTTTTTTTAACCCTTTACACAGATTGAGATGTACATAAAAACAAGACTTGTCAGAGTTTAGCTTGGTCATCGGGTGCTGGGACCGCAATAAGCAAAATTGTCGCGATCGCGGACGCTGTATTGACAGTTGCAATGTTTTTCGATGGATGAAACAATAGCAAACGTTTATTTCTTAGTGACATTTTACAATTTTTGTTTATGGCAACTAACCCACTGTTTAAAAATATCAGGAAATAAGAACAATTTAGGAACAATATGAGGCTGAAATTGCCAAAAAATTAAGAACAGCCCAGGCTGAGTAGACAGTTACAGGTTTTTACTAAAAAAGCGTGTAGTTAACTTAGTAAGTAATCTGTGTTTAAACGTTTCTTGAGAAGCTAATCAGAGGTTGAATGATGGCGTAATGACTGGGTTAGTGTTAATCAGCTTTTGAGAAACCGAGGAATGAACTTTTGCGTTACCTTTTCCGTGTAACTAGGAACCTGAAGGTCACGTGGTTGGCGGGGGTCCCTCTCTTCATCACGGCCAGCAATAACCTGAATGCGCATTCGCAGGAGTAATGTCAATGATCCTTGATGTCAAAAACACATTCCCTAACTTTCGAGATATAGTTTTCTTTTCGAGGTGTGTTTCTTTTCTTGCAAACTCTTGAAAAAGGTGGGATTCTCCTCAAGATGGGCTAGAGTGTTAAGCTCAATATTAAGGTGTCTTAAAAACTGCTAAAGATAAAGCCAAAAAGAGAAAAAAAAACTAAGAGAAAAGGCAATGCAGGTTGCATTTATACTGGTTCTTGTTGTTACTGAGAAAAAACTGAGAAAAGGGACTCAACTGCAGGGCCGGGTTCAGTTTGAGAGTGGGTTCGACTTTAAAAGAAGTTTCTCGCGCTTTAGGTTCCAGATTGAAGATTGAGATTGAAGTAAGACAAAAATGTAAACAAGCATAATTTTGATGCTTCTAAAACACTGCGTTAAATATTTCTTAGATTAACATGGGAAAAAACTGTTCTTGTGGTAAGAAGATCATATTTGCACGGTTTCTATCGCCATCTCGGAGAAGGTACAGTCGCGGCAAAAATTACAGCAAATGTATATGACACATTTTTCGTCGAAATTCGACTTGTAATAGCGGAGTTGAAAGTTGAAGAATTTTCCATACTTTTGGCTTTTTGCTCTTTTTTGCCGCGACTGTCTCGCATCTAAGATGGCAAAGGAAACCGTATATATAATGGTCAAACATTCAAAGTTTGAAACCTGAATTTTTTCTATTTTAAAATATGCGTGTTTCTGTTTCTGTCATTGTAACACCTGCAACACCATAGTGAGTGCGGACTGCACGAGTCTTTAAAAGTGAACGAAGTTTTCATTGAACAAGTCAAGTAATAGGAACTTACTTCCAAAAGCAACGCGACATCTTGGACTGTACGCGCCATTGGACCCACGTGGTCTACTGTGTATTCGGCCGAACATATGCCCGTATATGGAACGAGACCAAAGGTAGGTTTCAACCCAACAATGCCACAGAAAGATGCTGGCACCCGAATAGACCCACCCTGATCTCCGCCTAAAGCCATGTCAACGTGACCTCCTGCCACCAATGCTGCTGACCCGGAAGATGAGCCGCCTGTGGTCCGAGTTGGGTCATGGGGGTTTAGAACGGGACCTGAAGCTGACGTCACACTTGAAAAACTAAGAGAAAATGTTAACAGTTGACTTTTACAGATGCAGCTAGTTCGTGACCCACATAATATCTATACTGCAAGCGATATGTTATTCTCCCCAACTGCATTTTGACTCGCTTCTCATGACTTCTGCTTGGAATTCGAAACCTCCAGGAACTTTCTGCTGCCTCGGTCAATTACTGCCTGAAACGTCAGCTTCTCTCCCTGGCACCAACCTTCTTAAACTATGTCAATGACAGTTTTACAACCAGGGTGCATTCGTGATTTTCTCACATGGACTATCTAACCAGGTTCCGTACATAATCCTACATTTTTTAATACCGACCTGAGAGACTACATGAATTAAGGTTTTTGCGATAGACCCCTTCACGGTTATGGGGGCATGATGGGTGATCAGGACAAGAATTATATTAAGTGAGCGAGCAAAATGAGATTTTTCGACGATTTATCTGGAATTTTTCAATTTCAAACTCTAGACTTCTCGTGGAATAAATGTAAGTATATTTTCTAAGGATAGGCTAATAACTGGCGTGATTGGTCACAAATAAGATGATAACTGATCAAATTTAGTCGTAAAGCAATTGTTTGCCAGCGGGTAAAACACTCACAAACCCGTAAGCAAACAACAGATTTACGACTAAATTTGGTCAGTTCTCGTCTTGTTTGCAACCAATTACGCCAGTTATAAGCCTATCTGTAGAAAACATACTTACTTTTACTCCACGAGAAATCTAGAGTTTGAAGTTGAACAGTTTGGGGGGGGGGGAGGATCGTCGAAAAACCTCATTTTGCTTACTCATTCACTGTATTTTTATGTCCTGATTACCCATCACACCCCCACAAGCGTGAAGGGGTCTAATCTATGCACCATTCACTAGCAATCTCAAGAGGATTTAGGACACAGATCCACAGGAACTTAACGTTTTTAATTTGCCAAGGACTTAAACCTAATTTACATTTGATCGTTCACGATGGCCGGATCGCCGGAATCACAGAGGTGTAGGATCGCTCAAGATCGCCCAACGGCTGAAAAGTGTTTCCATATTATCGCTGACGATCAGCCGATTGTTGAAACGTGTTTCCATTTAATCGTTGACGATCGCTGTCAGTATTTTCAGCGATCCGGCTATCGTGAGCGAACATATGGAAACTAGGTTTTAAGCCCGACATGTTGGACAACGATTCGTGCCAAGCTAAAGGTACTAGACTTACGGTTGTTATCTGTCAAATAAACTCACAAAAATTTTAAACCAGTCAACATTTTAGTTACCAAATGCGAAATTGGAGTGTTATCACTTTGTTTTCCAGATAAAGCGAAATAACAAGTTGAGTTAAAATTTTGTGCAAAGATTTAAAAGTGTAAACTACATAACGTGTCAGCTAAGTTTTTCATAAATTTTAAAACCTGGTTCTTGAGAGATCTGGCAAAAACTAACTGGTATCGAAGCAAGCTAACTCTAGCAATTTGAACTCTACAGTTTGAAAGAAAAAGTGACAACGCGCGTGTAGGCGGCTTTCTTGTCCAATAAAAATTCAATAAGCTTTCAGAAATTATTACAGGCACGTACTGCACTCTTTTTTTTTAGAAGAACATTGTTTTTCAGACTCAGGCTCAATATTCTTAATTTTTTGGCGTTTTGAGGCTGAAAATATTCTTAAAATATTCTTA
>JAOBRG010358484.1:0-12795 GCA_027574985.1 Umimayanthus nakama
GGTGGTTTTTAGAGGTTTTACCTTTTGGCGGTTTTTAGGGTAATTACCTTTTGGCCCAGAATCGGTCTTTTACTACTACTTATGAACTCTGAATTATCATCACAAGTCTCTAAAAATTGCTTTGTAAGATTGCTAGGAGATCCCCATACCTTATCTTTTATATTATTTATACCTTTATTCATATGACAAGTTGTATGATGTAGACGAAGGAAAATTTTGAAAGGCATGGTGGAAGACAAAGGCTTAACAGAGCCTCTTCTGTAGTTATGACAATTGGGAAGACAATGTCTAACAGCTTCCCTCTGCCCTTCAGTTGTCCCCAGGTGAGAATGTGACTCTAGACATCAAGGGACTGGACCAGTTGAACCATTCAGTGTACACCATCACCTCGCTTTCTCACCCGGGCAGTTTGGTGATGGAAAACACGATGCATGTGTTGTCCCCTCGATCGAACAGCACGTTACCATTTATATACAGGTAAAGAGTTATTCCGGCTTATTTTTGGGGTATTTTTCGGATAACCGAATGATATTTTTTGGTTAATTTGAAAGCAGACGGTTTTGCATGTACAAATGAGCAAACGTACAGTCTGCATATCGACTTAACTTCTTCTTTGTAAGAGCGCCTCCTTCCACCCAAGGGATGGTCAGTTCTTGGCTAATATGCCACCAATTACGCTAGGTTTCATATCCCTAGAAAATATATTTATACTGACTTTTATTCCACGAGAATTCTATATTTGAAATTGAATGGTTCTTACACAATTGGTATAACAGATGGGCACTCGATAACGCCCCTAAAACAGCAGTGATTCTGATTTTATTATTATTACTATTACTTTTTTTCTTCTTCTTTTTAAGGTTGTTCCCGTAAGGGATTGCAATAGGCTGTATGCTTTTTTTTTTTGGAAGTTTACTTAAGGAATGGTTTCATGACTTTTCTTTCAATGAAAATGTATACTTCTTTATGTATATCCAATTTTACGGAATCTTTGTCGATCTATTTTATGTCATAAATTTTATTGTGTTTAATTTCTTTCTTCGAATAGTGTCTCATCAAAGCAGCAGTATGATGAGTTGACGTGGAAACCGAAGAACCACACAATCACCTTGGTGGATATTTTTTCTTCATTAAAGAACGAGTTCTCGTTCAAGGTGCGCGCTGTCCCCTGCTGGCCTGGGTTTGTCTTCAGGGACAATCACTGTGTTTGTGACAAGACACAGTCAGGGATCCTAAGGTACAGTTTAATTCGATTCAATTCAATTTTTATTTGTACTCGCCATCAATGTTATTATTTACAAGTGTTTTACTAAAGGAAATAAAATAAAAATATTACAGGAGAAAAAAGAGTTACATTCATAGGGTTTAATAATTCATAATACAAATAAAATATTTTATAACTAAGGTTGAAAAGTCGAGCCAGGTAGACGAGTACAGGATATCCTAGTTGCGTTTAGGCGATGAGGGGTTGTTGGTTGGTGATGATGGTTCTAATGATGATGATATTGGTGATGCCGGTGTTGACCGTGCTGGTGATAGTGATGGTGCTGATGTTGGCGCTGGTAAAATGGTGATGACGGTGCTGCTATTGACGTTATTAGTGATGGCGTTGGCGAAAACGGTGACGATAATATTGATGTAGATGCTGAATGTAATGATGATAATGATCAGTGTTGATGGTTTTGATATTGACATTGGTATCGGTACTGACATTTTTATAATGGTGTTGGTGAATAACGTGGTGATACTTAAATACTTAAATAAAGTTCCCCTAATTTAGCTGCGCTAATGTCAAGGGTGGGTCGGAAAATTAAGGTCGCTTGAGATGGCACGGCGCTTTGATGGTGTTAATACAAAGCGCAGAGGCGGACTTGAATTGGTCCAGGCTTTTGGCGGAGGCAACAGAAGCAGGTAGCGAGTTCCATATCCTTACTGATCGGGGGAAGAAAGAGAAGGTGAAGGCAAGTACATTACACTGTAGCTGCTTATATTTGTGAGGATTGGTTCTTGTAGGACGGGGATTTTCTTTGACATCGGAAGGGAAGAAGATATTGGTTAGGTTGTGACGGATTTTGTAGAACATTAGAGCTTGTGCTAAGAGGCGTCAGTTTTCAAGAGAGGTCCAGTTGAGCGAAGGTGATGGTGGTGTTGATGTAGATGCTGACGGTGATGGTGGTGGTAATGACAAAGATGGTGATGGTGACGGTAATGGTGATAATAATGCTGATAGTAATGGTGGAGGTGGTGATGTTTTGCTGATGGTAATTAGTGATGATGATGATGATAGTGACGGTAACGAGAGGGTATTGGGGAATGTCGGCTGCCTTTGTCTTGAAGGACGATAACTGTTGATATACCTAATTCAAAAAAGGTTTTCTTCTGAATTGTTGTGCACGTTGTGCTTTGTGCAGCGTTGCATATCCAGACCGCTATGCATCATGGATTTAACGATTGTACGTGCCTAGTATGAGACAGCAACATTTTTGTATTAGCCATAGAAGCAATGTGAACCATAGTGCTTTGCGGTCTAGGTATGCACTGCACATTGATTTTGAAATTCGTTACATCCATAGTGCATTGCGGTCTGGGTATGCAACAAGGCGCAATGAACAATGCAACAACTCAGAAGACAACCTTGTTTGAATTAGGTGCTAATGTGATGATAAATTACGGAAATAGCTGTGTAAGGAATTGGTTATGGAAAATTGTGACAAGTACTGAATATTTCTTTTCTTTTAAAAAGATGAGAAAGGTTTAATGCTGGGAATGATGGGTAGGGAGAGCGGGAAGGGAAGGGGACAACATCAAAAGTTTGTGTTGGTTGGATTGCTTTTCTTGGTCGAGGATCTCAAAGAAATGTTTAACGAACATATAAACGGTACCCACGTCCTACTGAACAGTTGAACATTTAAAGAAGGAAGTTGAATCCATAACAACGCTCTTATTTTTCAGGTGTTCCGGTGGCCGCGACGTGTACCTAGCGCAGGGCTACTGGGCAGGTGTGATTGATGGAAAACTTGTGACGTACTTCTGTCCATCCAAGTACTGTCGCTGTGTTAGGAGCGAAGGCCTGCCGGGGTGCAAGTATGATCAGCGGAACCCAGACCTCCAGTGCGCTCACAACCGCACGGGAACGTTATGTGGACAGTGTAAACCTGGGCTGAGTGTGGGCCTGCGTAACTTCCAGTGCTTCAAATGTGAAGGTTCAGGGTGGCTTTTTGCCGTCGTGGTCATTGTAGTAGTCACCCTGTGTGTCTTGGTTATCTGGTTAAACGTTGGCATCCCCACTGACCTCAGGGGACCCCTGTTCGTATTTCAAATGCTGCCCTACATATTCGACCCGAGTGGTGACGTAGAGTCTGTGGTGCTGTTCTTTGCTGACATGTTGAACTTTGGCGGGCCTTTGGTTTACCTTTTCCGCACGTGTGTTATCAATGGAATGAACAACCTTTACCAAGTAGCGCTTGGGTACCTGATGCCCTTTGTGACATTGGCAGTGTTCGTTGTCTTCTATGTCCTAAGCGCAAATTACCTCGTCCGTTTGAAGTTCCGCCAGAATTCACCGCTGCAGTCGTTCTGGCTCATAGTGCTGTTTATGTACACATATCTGGTGCAGACCACCTTCCTCATCCAGCACTGCCCTAGACTGGGAGGCAAATTCTTGTTTTTCTATGATGGCAATGTGGAGTGTTATCACGGAAAACACCTTGGGATGGTGGTATTCGCCTCCCTAGTGCTGGTGTCCCTTGTTATCCCACCGCCCATTATAGTTATTCTCCTTACTAAAGGGATATGGAAAGTGGATCCCCAATATGTGGGCACCCTAACCAGTGGACTTAGGAAGGGCTGCCTGTGGTGGTGGGCCGTAGATCTTGGTCGACGTGTGCTCGTTATTGTGACGTATGTTTTCATTCCTGACTGGAATGCTAAACAGGTGAGTAGTGTTTTCTTAAGACGTATGCTCCATAAAACGTCTTACCTTTATTGAACGAATTTAATTGCTTCAATATTTTCTTTCAACTGAATCAAATGTTTGCCAATTTAAGACTAGTGTAAAACCGTACCAACTAAAAACACAAGCTGCTAATTTTTTACTAGTTTTAACTGAACAAATAACACTTTTGTCCATTTTAGGGATACAGGCACTTCCGAACTAAAGACCAGTAGGGGTTCTACCGGCTAGTTGCACGGTCTGTTGAATTCAGATGTAGTTTCTTCTCTTCCGTTCGTGACCAAGCAAACATCTTAAAGCGTATGCCATGCGACATACTGTAGCGCAACGCTTACTTCACGACAAAATTTATGATTGGACTTCTTTTTGCCTGCGTCCGTGAACCAACTCGCACAATCATGTTTTCTGAAGGTGTCGTCTTAAGAAAGTAATTTTGGATGATTCATTTCTGTTTATTAGAAATAAGAATCGAACGAAACACACTGACATCTGTCTCGCTTGGTCGGTTTAAATTTTGATTATGACTAGGCATTTTAATTAAAGGATCATTATAGATTAAATATATATAAATAAGAACAAGCATCTGAACCATTTTTAAGTTGGAGTGGTTCGTTGTTTGTACAAAAGACCTGTTCAAAGTGCCAAACTGGTTTTTACAAAACTTTCGCTCGGTTAATAATAATAATAATAATAATAATAATAATAATAATGATATTTTATTTAGCCACGTTTCGCCCAAGAGCTACAAAGCTCGTTCAAAATACGAACGTGCGTAGTAAAATATATCATGGTAAAGTATAGGAAAATAGTAAAACAAATTTAGTTAAGAGAACTACTCCGTAAACCTTCTAGTATACATTACTAATATATAGTCGTTGATTCTATAGTTAACCTATTAGAAATTTCTACTTAAATTAAGCTAAAATTTACAAGTCAAAACAGGATGTTCATTACTAATATAAAATCCTCATTCTACTAAAATTTGTTGTGTAACTCGGTTATTTTGTCTAACTCACAGTGAGTACCCAGTAATCTAAACTCTCTACTCATTCTTTATTTTGTTGTTTGTTAGTCCAAAGGGAGTTGGCAATAATTCCCCATTACACTTTTCTAAGTTTAGTGTTTTGCCAAACTACAAGTACATTGACATTTCTTGTGGTATACAGGTTTGGATGGTGTTTGTATGCGTGTTTATACTGGCACTGCACAGCAACATGCAACCCTACAGAGCAAAGCGAGTCAATACACTAGAAACGATATACCTCGTGCTTTTATGTACACTAGCAACGCTGCAATTCCTCAAAGAAGACGATCTCCGTAGCACAATCTGTGCAACGTTACTCACGCTCATGACATGTCACGCCTTCCTTCTGGTCACATACAAGTGTTACAAGTTCCTTAGCACGAGGTGCCAGTCGAAGTGTTGCCGTCGGTTCAAGACTCGCTATGGATCAACGGAGGAGACGGGAGTTGATCCAGAAATTAAAGACAAGCAGGATATATTTGACGCGATTTTCAGCAACTCCAATGAAGGAGCTTCCGATGATCCCGACAGTCAGTACTGAATAGTGAAATAAATACGAGGGTCCGTTTAGGAATAAGGAAATATCTTCCTTTTTTCTCAGAAAATAGTTTTGGTAGTTCTAAACCTAAAATGTGCTAGTGGTCCAACTTACGTATTATGCTCTATTTTATATCGGCAAACCTTAGCTTACCCATGTCAGAGTCAGTGAGATCGATATTCAATTGTTGAACCATTCAGTAAGATGGCAGTCAGGACTTTTCTTAGTCACTTTGTCCAGAATAAAGTCAGCAAGTCAACTTTTTCCCAGGTAAGAAAAGCAGAGAACTAATTGAAAGAACGCATTGCGAGAAACAAGCGTTCTCCCACTGCCACCCTACCAGGTTAAATGTTGATCACCCCTTAAAAAATGAGGTAGTAAAAAATATGAACATCTGTATATATATGTGCAGCACGATAAGTAATAACTTTTAGTTTTAATTTGGTACTGCGCCATTCCTCGAAAGATTAAATGCGTCTGTAGTAAACTATTAATATATTGCGATACAAACTATATATACAAATACTTCATGTATAGAAAAATTGAAAAAAGCAGCATTGGTTAATGTATTTTTTGTGAGCATAAACCCTTGCACCCGAACCGAAAATCATGCGTATTTGTGCAGCTCTGTAGAGAGCGTTGATGCTTCCCCGCATAGACTTACCTGCAAATACTTTGTTGTGTAACACCGTTTTGATTGCGTTGAATTTTTTTCTTTTCCTGAGGTTGTTTACTTCTAATTTCCAAAAGGACTTGAGCATGTAAAGTCTCTTGTTAACCATGACCACGGCGCTGCACTATTTTTGTTCCTGTTAAACGGGCTAGCATTAGCAATCTTCTAACTCTAAAAGTCACTACATTCTTGATAGTCAGATTCATATGTAAAAGTAAACTTAATGATACTAATTATGTAAAGCATTTCAATTCGCAACATTTAAATCACTGTTATCCTAGTGATAGCTTAGAGGTTCGGTGGGGAAAGTGTAAATCCAGTATCGTCAATAAAGAACGCTGTTGCTCTTGTTGTTTGCTTTTTCTTTATTTTTATAGTAATGGTTATCATACAATATCGATGTTATTATCAATAGTATTCTTGATCTCGGCAGCTTTGGTAGTACAGCCCAGGGACAATCTGGCGAGTGTAGCCTATGACGCAATCTTATTCACTGATTACTTATAGTTAGCAAAAAGCATGTGGAAAACTACACTTTTTGAGTTTTCTTGGAAGAAGTTGTGTTATGCAATATCTTTCCTAATAAAATTTGAAAAATAACTAGTAATACTATAAGTACCATGTTATTAGTATTGTATTATTGATATTACTATATTTGCTGTTAATCTTTGTTTTGTTATTATTATTATTATTAGTAGTATTAGTATTATTAGTATAATTAATCTAGTAAGATCAATGTTATATTAATAAAGATTTTTGTTATTATCGTTATTGTTAATATTACTATTAATATAATTTTTATTACTTTTTCTCGGTTTTCCTTACCTGTTTTGATTGAACCGTTGCATTTCCGAGTAACCTCCTAGGGTGATCATAGTTTTTGTTCTGGCTTGTAGACAAAAGGTTTTCGAATTCCAAATCGTTTTCAAGCAAGCTTAACCCCGTTTGTTAAGGGATTAATTATAGTTTAAACGAGTAAAAATTACATAAATGAAAGCATAATTCGCAATAACTAACAGCTGGTAACAAAACAGGAGCATTTCCTATTTTACAGGTTTGGTCTTGATGGTTGTTGATGTCTTCTATTCTTGACACTTGGCTTCAAGCCACAATTAATTCCATATTCTGAAGAACATCTTTTGCTGAAAACCAGACTCGCTCTTCAAGTCGATGAGCAAAGACAACAGCATTTTCAGTAAAACTTTGGTTCTTATCCTTAAGCGATAAGTACTATTTGTTTTCAACTTGTGCATATTTAAAAAATCTCGCTATTGTTGGACCTAATTCATATATGGTGTCTGATTGTGTCGCGACACGTAATACTTGGAGGAAAGATGCACCACAAGGAATCTCGCAGCACAAATGATGCTTAGTTGTATTTTTCGACCACTGGTTCTTATCCTTTTCGTCAAGCACATACACGGTATGTATTTTGTAAAACAATTTTCATTATTGTACTATGTGTGCATAGTCGTTTTAAGGCTTTGCAAGGACAATTCTTGTCTCGCCAGTTACTACTTAAGGTAACGCATAATACAATAATCAGCTGTTCATTTTCTACAGCATCGTGCTTTACCAGTTCATATTCAGCTCGACACTGAATACCGTTTTCAACTTCTCCACATACTTCTTTATAAGAATCTTTTTTTAAAAATTTCTTTTATTGTGAAACGATAAGGCATAAAAATGTTCAAAACTTGACAATTGGCTTATACATAACCGAAGTCGAAGCAGGGAAAATAAAGAGCTGTAACTTTGAGTACTGCACAAAACCATGGAAATAACTTGTGCACTAATGTTCGTCGTTGCAGTATCGACTATAGTGTTGTGCATGTACAACTTTGTTTATAACTTTTTAAAAAAAATCTATTAATTAATGTATTATTTTTTTGCCGGTAATGGAAGCGGCGTCATAGTAAAGCGTATTTAGTCTTCAGGATCTGTTTAGTGCGAATGGCAAAAAACAAAACATGTATACAGCTATTTCAAAAAAGGTTGTGATAGTCAATAGTCCGATACTGGAACCGAAAAGGACTGTGGGATTCAAGCAGCACAAATAATCTGTTACTGTTAGCATCGACTTTTCAAAATATTGAATGCAGGTTCATCATATAATGGCACAGCAATGCAGTAACAACCTTCGCTGGTGCATTATCACTCGTTAAGACTGTACCCACAGTTCCTTTCGGTTCCAGTATCGACTATTGACTATGACAACCTTTTTTGAAATAGCTGTATACAACACTTACAACTCTGTTGAAGAACGCTTTAAGAACAAGGCTGGCATCAAGGTCACCCTTCAGTCTACCAAAAGCATGCAAGAACAAACTTTGGAAAATTCAGCATCAGATTTGCTGCTACTCGATTGATGAGAGCATAAAGAATACCACTAGTATTTTAAACTTCAAATTCAAATGAAACAATTTCTAATCTGCAGTCTTTACTAAAACGAATGATATGACTGCTTATTATCTGGCTGACTGATTTTGCGTGCTGTGATTGGCCAGTTCCAGGTCCGTAAATAGCCGTACGGACCGCTAGCCCTTTTAAAAACCAAAATAATCAACAAAGCCATATAACAAACATCTTATTAGCCTCGTTTGCTCAGTCCTTACAGCAAGTTATGGATCCTCGTTTTTTTCTTCCTGTTTTCATGGCCCGAGCGCGAAGCGCTCGGGCCATAAAAGGAAAGGAAAAAACTCGGTCAATAACTTACTGTACGGACCTCGCACTCGGCTAACAAGAGGTTTATATTTACATACACCAAAACATGCGTCGTACGAATATCTTATTCGAAACAAAAGGATACTTCTAGGATTAAAAGAACTAATGCACAAGTTTTTTCATTAGATTGCTTTAACACTGTTCCAAAGCAAAAAAGGCGATGGAAGCTGAGAAAAACAAGTTGCTAACTAAACAAAATAAGTGCAAAGGTTGATGATTGTTCCCGAGAAGCTTCTACGGTAATACTATAAGTAAAAAATGTTTTTGTAATAGGTGAGTGCTTTGGAAATGTGGTTGGGGTGGAAAACGGAAGCATTCCTAATATAAATTTCCAAGCTTCGTCCTATCAAAACTTGTCCATGAAAGGAAGGATCAATTTTAACAGACAAGCTTGGTGTGCCTCGGCAGTCGATCGGTCTCCCTTCCTCCAGATAGACCTGGGGAGAGTCTACAGGTTGTGTGGTGTCTCGACCCAGGGAAACGCGGCCGGAGACCAGTGGGTGACATCATTCAACCTACAAACGTCTTTAAACTGTCAAGGTTGGACTGATTACAAGGAGAGCGGTACAGCTAAGGTACAGTAAATATGAAAAACACGACGTTAACTGGAGATTTTAGACTATCTTATGACTGAGTCAAAAGGCTCGCTGCCGGAACCCGTTAACCCCTTATGGGTTGTATTCCTGCACCTTTCACATTGCGTGTCTTATAAATTTTCTATCTTGTAAAAACTGTGGAAATAAACTAACTGTTAATTTGTAAGGTTAGGTAAAACACAAAGCCAAACCAAAGTCGTGATTTATACAAGGAAGGTGCAAGTTTAAAAATGTTTTCTAAAATAGAAACAAGATAGAAGTAGCATAAACGTCTGAACGCACCTAAAGTAAAATTGTTTGAAAAATGGAAAGGTAAAAGTATAAAATGCCATTTGTGACTCATTTTACTAAACTTTCATTATATTTACATGCCTCTCGTTTGTCCGTTGTGGCAGTAGCTGGCTGTGCTGCATCTTCCAAATTATTTAAACTGAGTGATCCTGTTAAATAAAGTGGTAGAGTTGCTACCTCGTTTCCAGTCATTGTCAAGTTGTGCGTAGTACTTAGAGCTGTTTTTATAGCTTAAAAAGTCTGCTTTTACATGTGTGTAAATGCATGTGTATATTTTAAGGTAGGTAAATCCTTGTTTAATCCGTGGTAGCAAAAAATGAACTAAATGGTGTGACGTTAAATGTGCCACTCAATAACTATTCGACGATCCGAACTGATCTCTTCTATCGTTTTTTTTCTCTGTTTAGCTTTTCATCGGAAACTTTGACCGAAATTCAACAGTCAAGAACGCTCTCTCGGAGATGCCTCGAGCAAGGCTTGTTAGACTTCTTCCAAAGGATTTCAAGGGGATGAGGTGTATTCGAGTAGAGCTCTACGGTCAGCGAGAAGGTAACATCGATTAAATAAACAAACAAATACAGTTTTGAGGAAATGATCGTTTTATGTCAGCCTAACTGAGGGCGATAGGGGCGGGGAAGCTGCTCAATTGCAATTCTCTTCGGGACAGTAGGAGGGGACTGCTGCAACTCTTTTAGGTGCTTGTTGCTTGCTTTTTATAGCTACTCCGTTTTGGTTAACTGCGTGTTCCCCATAAAACTACTCCACTTTAATTAATTCAAGATTTAGGAAACATTTCTCATTCTAATAAATTTCACTAAAAGAGTCACAAACAACATTTGTCAATTCATTATCGGCCTTAGTTCTGTTCCTGTTGTATAACAGAAGGCTTTACAATTTCTCAAAACCACCGTTTTCTATGAGTTGGCTTGGCTTAGCTGTAAAAGGTCTTTTTACAGGAAGTAAGTTTCACATGGCAGAATTATAAGCTAGTATAGGTTGTAGAGATGCATTAAATTAGGTTTGTTCTAATTTGAACATCAAAGAAAACTTGTTAAAAAGCCTTACATTAAAACAGGACTGTGCAGGGGAGGAGGTGACAATCCACAACACTGGCATTAACCTACTTTTATCAAACAAGAAATGGTAAGCAAAGAACTTATTCATAGATTGATAAAATTTCCTGATATAGTTTTTTTCTCTCAAGCAGATTACCAACTTGAAGTTGTAGCAGAAACTGGTTACCAAAATGAAGTTGTGCAGAATAAGATTGAAGAAAAAACCATCGTTCAAGGCAGAACCTTAGTTCTTTCTTGTTATCAGGAACGAATCGCAGCGAGGCTCCATCTGTCCTTTAAATGGAAAATGAATAGCAAGCAAAGCATTCCAAAGGCGACATACCAAGACAATGGTTCAATAATAATCCTTGAAGATATCAAACCTCGTCACAGTGCAGTGTATGAATGTACTGATGGCTACAACCGCAGTATGTCTGTCTATAACGTCACTGTAGTTGGTACGTAAGCAGCTTTCCTAAATGATATTGTTTTACACCTACAACGCTCTAACTTCATTCCTCTACTTTGCAATGCGCAACTCTATTGTGCATGCAAATTCTAAATTTTTGGGAAATAACTCTTGAACTTTGATCCTTCCTACCAATAAACGAAAAAAAAAAACTACAAACAGCCTTGTTTTTTTCGGTTTAAGACGCCGAAAATGAAACAGTGGCATTCGTGTGTTAGCCCTGGAAGCAATGTGAAGAACAAATGTCGCTGTATCATAATAGACACCTACAATGCTGTTCAAGGCTTCGTTTTATATATGGTGCATTGCGGCCTGCATGGGTATGTAATTATGCACAATGCACAATGCAGCAAGTCCGAAGACAACCTTTTTGAGTTAGGTGTATACGGTAGTTTGTCGCTCTCTGAAGAATATCTACTCGTATTGTTTAATAGATAGCATATCTGGAGACTCCTCGAAAACTGCAGTTACTCAGTCCCCAGGCTTTAATAGCATACAAAGATACCGTTGTTACACTCACTGATAATTTAGTTACTCACATATTTAATTAATTAAGATAGAAATATCTGCTATGAAAGTTTGTTAATGTGATGTGTGTGTTATAGTGAATAAAGTGTTGTTGTTGCTGTTGTTGTTGAAGAGTATAAGCACCGTTTTACTTTTTTTTTGAGGTAAATCATTGTGATCGACGAAGGGGCAAAGTTGGCTTCTATTTTGGGGACGGATCTTTGAAAAAGTTTATTCAACTTTTGACATCAACAATCTGTCTCAAAATTTTTAAAACATTAAAAGGAAAACCTTAAAAATAAATGAGTGCCTACTAACTAACTTGTTTACCTGGCTTACTTAACACCTGCGCTACAGGTCACACATACTCTTAAATTTATATATGTTGTATAACCATACTGTCTGTCTACTCGCAAATTTTTAGGGCCGCCTGAAATAGAGAAAGAGTTTTCCACCGTTTCTGTCTTTGGAAAGATAAATGCAAAAGTGGTAATGATATGTTACGGAAGAAGCAATACCCGCGTGTTTTACCAATGGAGGAAGGAAAAAAGGACGAATGGAAGGCGGAGCATTTCTCAGACACGTGGAAACGCATTGGCTGTTACGATACGGTTCAAAGAAGATTTTGGAGTGTACCTTTGTAATATCAGCAATATGGCCGGAAGTGTTGTTCATAAGGCGGAAATCGTTGATATTTTGGAATCAACAAAAGAGAACTGTAATACTGGGAGAGGTGAGAACGGAAACCCTTTAAATATCAACCGATATTTAGTTAAGCAAAATAAAGGCTAAACGTTTAATAAAGACGTATTAAATCAATCTTTTGATAATCTTCCATGAAAATGTGTTGGTTTTAATACTTTTAGCTAACGTTTAGCATTTATTTAAGTTGAAAAGACATGTATTATAGTGGTTTTTCACCAGTAAAAGGGTAATATCAATTGAGCTTTTCTGTGGCTTAAATGG
>JAOBRG010358495.1:0-12794 GCA_027574985.1 Umimayanthus nakama
AAGACTAGGCCACACGAGAAGGCCAGGAGCTGGACTTGGTTGTCAGAGGCTATGGAAGTACGCGTGCCGTGGGAGCACTTTTTAAGTAGTGGGCGCTTATCTCCACCACCACCCCCGGCATAACAACCTTGGTAGGTAGGTAAAAAAACTGGTAAGTAAGTAAATAAGTAAGTAAGTAAGAATGTTTGTATGTATGTAAGAAAAACATAGTAAGTAGGTAAATATTATATGTAAGTGAGTAAGACTACGTAAAAACCATAAATGAGCATGTAAATAAGTTGCTTATTGCGCTCTGCAAAACAGGGAAATGACCTTAATACAGCAAGGACATAGTTTGATGTCTCTCGCACAGACTCAACTCTTGGTTAGTAAGTAGCTATTAACTATATGTACATAATTCGTAGTATGACATGAAGCTGTTAGGTAACTAAAGCAGCTAGGAAGAGAACGTCAACAATGACGGCTGCTGAGTTTCTATCTTTCGGTTTTTCCTTTTCTTGTTTGTATAGCTCATGCGTTTCTTTTTTGTTTTGCCTGAAGGTGTGTGAAGATGGATAATTGAAAGCTTTCCTTTTGGAGCTGCATGATCAGCATGATTCCATGAAGATTAAAATGATTCCATGAAGATTAAGATGATTTGTACTCCACCGTTTACGATCTCTACAAAACTACAGAATTGAAGTTTTCAAGTTCTGTTTCTATAGATAACAGCAGAAGATGGGCAAGGTGGTAACATTCCGACGTTAAGTGATTGTATTCCGTTATTACTAGTAATGCTGTAACTATTGTTTTGTAATATTCTTGTTGACGCCTTTCCTTATCTCGTTTTTGAAGCCTGGGGGCGGGGGACTCCAAGTAAATGTGACGGGCATGATCGTCAAAATTGTTTAAGAACTTCCTTTAAAATTACGAATCTAGGTGTGGCCCCTGCAAACTTTACCCCTTAAAAAGGTTACTGCAGACTTACATTAAAACAAATAATGGTAAACTGTGCATTTATAATATCTGCTTAAAAATCGAGTAAATTTAAGTTTGAAAAATATCTGAAAAGGAAGGAATTAAATATTTACGGGCTCAAAGGTCAAAGACTGAATGCACTAAAAGTTGCTATTTTCACCATTTTGTTCCCAAAACACCCTAAGAGTTACCAAAACCGTATTTTCAACCCCTTAAAGTTACAACGATAATCCCCGTCAGGTCAATAACTGGAATCTCCCCTCCGAGTGCCGAAGCTCTCTAATAATTAACCAAGCAACGCGAGACGTAGTTTACCTGATTTTAGTGTCTGCAGACTCTGGTATACTAACCAGCTCAAACTCAAGCTGGGTATATCGAGACCACATGCTGAATGCTTCTCTCAGAAGTCTTCTCTGTGTTCCAATGTTCCAACTGTACCCCTCTTGTAGAAAGTATGTGAGCTTCTTCTTTTGCCACGCGATTCCGTTCAGCGTTGAATATCTCTCAACTTGTTCGTGACCAGTTACATCTGGGTTGCCACAGCGAGGTTTTTCCATCAATACGACTGTCTCATTATTCAAGGTGCCAGTCACTGTTAGACCGAAGAGTCTTTGGAAGGTTTTGATGGCTTTGTTTACATCAACGTTGCTCGTACGGGAAGGGGAAAGATAGTGGTACTTATGGAGGTATGCCTGTGAGAATGAGACCATTTCTAATTTACAACGATATTCATGTCGAACGACCCTGTAAAAATAGAGAGGGGGTAACCGGTAAGGTTTGGCCGTTTTCTATATTATGCCTATCAGGATTGTTATAAGAGCACTTTAACCTTATCATAATTACACCTTAAAAAATATGCTAATCAAGGCTCAGCCGCAAAACCTTAACTTACTGATTACCCCCTCACTTACGTGTTCATTTTGCCGCAAGTTACCATCGTCATTTCCAACAACTAGCTCCCATCTGGCCTTGTAGCTCAGTTGGTAGAGCAACGATGATCTGTTTTGGAGGTCGTTGGTTGAAACCCCATCGGGGTCAGAGACTTTCCTCTTTCTCCGCGTGGGCCGATTTCCTTTCTAGGGCTAACGCTCAGTAGGTATTATTGGGATTGTAAATAAAGCACTTTAACTTATCATAATTGAATCTAAATATATACTCACAAAAATTTGTTTGCCAGCCAAAAGAAAATATTTTCCATGGTGGCGACTGCCTCAGGCTATGCACCAAAAGCTCACTAGCAATTTCAGCAAGCAGTTTGAGACTGGCCAAAGAAGAACAAGGAACTTTGACAATCTGAACAGTCCCGTTTGCAGTTGTCAAAAGTTCAGAGATCTTTTCAGTTCGGTACAGTAAAACTTTGGAGCACTTAGAAACAAATCTTAAAAACTTAGATTCCTTGAACTCAAGCCCAAGTAATTTTTCAAACATTTTTTTAGTATTTAAAAATATGGCAATATATTACCAATCAATTGCAAATTGAGAACCCCTTTCAGCGTTTATGAATAAAGTGGTTCATGCTTGACCTTCTTCTATCGGGTAATGGATGCCTGCGGAAAGTTGGAATAACACACGAGAATTGTTTAAATTGCACGAGGCCAAGCCGGTTGTTTCTCTAGCTTCTCGAGTGCTCTCCCAACTTCCCAAGTGCATCCATAACTTGATTGAAGCACAGCTAAAACCTGGACCATTTCTTTTAGAACATTGCAACTTAAAACCTAAGAACTGATAAAGTACAGATATCTCCAAAACCATTCTGAGCGTTTTGATTGGTTGAATGCAAACATGCCTATTGATAGACGCACTGTCAATCTAGATAGATGTGCATTCGTGCCATACAAAAAGCGCGAAAAAATGCCAGCTATACTCTAAATAGATTTTATCTGTCTTTGATTTTTACAGTAAGGAACATCACTGAAAAGCCCTTCTGGGTAGATAATAATAAAGTAAGTATGTATGTATGTATTGTTTGCCTAAGTTTTGCCTGTAATAGAAAGTTGGATATTGGCGAAGTCAGATTTTTAAGGCTTTGACGGCACCCCACCCAAAACATGGGTGACAGTAATTTCCTGGTGAAAGGAGTGGTAAAAATTACTGTCATGTCATGAACTACACGAGCAACAAATAGGTAAGTAATTACCACCTTATTTTTACGCAAAACTTTGCAGGATCTTTTTCTCAAAGTGACTACATCGATAAGCTAAAGATACTACCATCCGTCTGGATTTCACCAATCTTTATCAAGCTTCCCCAGCTAATTATTGACAACCTGACCATTAATTGTGTTTTCCAGGTTGCTTTACAGTATGTTTCGGAGCTATGAGCATTTTTGTAGACCTTCCACTTAATTATTTTTATGAAATACAGGAAAAAAATCTCATGGAAACAAAGCAAAATCGCTGTAGCGATCTCAAGGCTCCGGCTCTTTACTTCACTGTTAAACTATTCACGATTCCAGACAAGAAGCAAAATGCGTTAGATAATGCTAAAACAAGGCGCAGAAGTGAAACTTTTCCCAAGTTTATGGTTTGAGTGTTCTGTAACCTAAAATATGCTATAATAATATAGTAGCAATGACAGTACTACTAACTTAACTTTGTTAAGTTGTCATTCTTAAATCATTCAGCATTCCAGATATAGCTAAATGCGAATACAATAAAACTAACAGATGCTACTACCTTTACCGGGTAATTATCTATTACACGCTACTTTTTTTTAAGAGCCCGTAACGTTCAGATCAAGCAGATCTGTTCTTAATTTTTTGGCGATTTCAGTTTCAATTTGTTTTTAAGTTGTTCTTATTTCTGATACGTCGAAACAGTGGGTTAGTTGCCCTGACAATAAAAGGGTGCTATAAATACGTGTTTATTATTGCTTCACGGAGCCAAAGCTGATAAAGCGAACTGGTTAGGAAACTCAACAGTTTCTTTTTTATATGTTTTTGCTGCTCAAAACACAAAAGGTATTGAATCAAGCAACCAGTAAGAACATTTGGAATCACTCGTAAAACAAAACAAAGCAGCTTTGTTCACTTGCTTTGAAACTCGAGTTTCCTTACCAGTTCGCACTATCAACTTTGATCGAGCAATATGAGAAAAAAACTCGAAACTGTCTAAACGGTGTACGCAACCTTTATGAGCTCCAGCGCTCGACAAACCAACTAAACCTAGCAAATCTTTGTATGCATGTACGTCTCTACCCGTGTACAAGGAGTAAGTATTTCTTTTTAAATTTGTCTCATCGAAATTTAAGCCTGATGATTGTTTTTAAATTTTGTGCTATCCTCAGCCCGTATGGGTGCTCCTATAAAGTTTGTTTTTAAAGTTTAGTTAAAGAAAGTACTGGGTTCGATGGTTTGCAAAAGTATGATCTGTGATAGTAACAACAACAAGAAAAAATAATTAAGGAAACGTGTGGGGGAACTGTTAAAAGCATCATGCTTCTATCAGTCAGTCAAAGCAGGTTTAACAACACTACGCTACTGACCAAAGCTTTTTGTTCCGTATCAGCTGAAATTCCAAGCGACGACCTGCCAAATTCACCGTCAATAGCAAAAATATGATCAACATTTTTAACTGCAACTCTGAACGGCTTTGATCAAATTTAGTTCTACATTTTTATAGAAATACTTCAAGCGAACCAGATTGTCAGCTGGATTGCTTTACAGCCTCAACTATTTGGGGAACTGTTTATACATAGCCAAACGCGTGAACTTCGTAGCTGTCCCAGCGAATGTCAATGCTATTAGACATATCGAAATCTCAACTTTGACAAAAATCAACTCTTTATCTCAAACTCGATTACCGTTTCACCTGAAGTTCAAGCTTTTTTATAAGAATAACTTTACGATATAAGATTTGCCCAAGAAACATATTTTTTCCTTGTACACAGAAGTAGATGTACATGTTTACAAGACCTTTTAGAATAAGCTGGGTCATCGAGCCCTGAAGGAATGATAAGCAAGCTTGAGACGTCCGCAGACACTGTGACTGTATAGACAGTTCTAAACTTTTTCGCATTAATGCAGGAGGAGGAAATAATAGTAAAAAGGCACTTCTTAGCGTCGTTTTATTGTTCCGAGTGGAATAACTAAGAAATAAAAAACAATTTGAAACTGAAATTGCCAAAAATTTAAGGACAGCCCAGGCTATATAAAAGAAAGAGCAAGAAACAGCTTCTCAAGTGAACGCTAATGTTGCTAGTTGCATCTTACAGATTCTAGAATATCAGGATTTATGGCAACAGAGTTAATGCGGAACCAAAACTTGATAGACAGACTAGCATACTCTGTTCAGATATCATCGCTACGTAACATGTTTTGTGTTTACTCTGACAGCACCTTGACTATTTTGATTAAGACGTTTGTCTCAGTCCTGTTTTAGAATTCTAAAACGCACATTATGTTTTAATAGCTCATGTCCAAGTTCCAAAAGCTCACAAACTCTGTAAAATAGATCGCCCGGATTTCGTAAGAACACCCTGACTCTCCCCGGATCTCAAAAGCTCACCTTCATCGCCCCGCATTTCATAAGCTCACCCTGACTCTCCAAAAGTAACATAAAAATCCTACTAGAGGATATTAGGAACAACCTTGGTTTAGTTGTCAGTCATTGCCTGATCACGGTTAGGAAGGTTTTTTGTTTGATACATTGTGAATAAAACGTCTTTGCATCAGACACAGCAAAGTATCAACCAAGATTTGGGACTTTTACTCCGGTATTCTAGGTTAAAGCATTGTGAATGTTTGGTCCCTTAATAAGCCTTTGAAATTGCTGTATGTGGACCTGTTGAAGTGTTAAAAGTCTTACAAGCCCAACACCCTTACATAAAAAAACTTCTACAGTTTCTTTTGACTTCTTTAATCTTAAAATCTTACGTACCAAAAGTAGTCCTTGGGTTTTGATGCCATGTTTTCCCTTATAAATGGATTACTAGGATACTGAATGTTCCATCAAAACTGATTTTGATTTCTAGTGATGAAATGCACCTTTATATCTGAATCAACAAAATTTCCTTAGAAAATTCACGAAAGAAAGAAATTGTAATGAAAAGACATCTCAGCTGCAAAGCTGATTCGCTCTAAACGAATCTATTCATATATAAAGAAATAAGTAAAGTATCATTGAGTGTATGTCCATGTCAAGCTGTTAATCTTGATTTTGTCATTGTAAAAAACATAATTGAACGCACGTTTAATGGAAATCAAGATGGCCGCGGGTAAAGAGATAACAATTCCAGTGTTAGATTAACGAGTTCAAGTATTCTTTGACTTTCACTCGATAGTTTTATGTTTTCTTTATTGATAAGAATTTCAGCAGACCGTTCTAACAAACTATTACGAAGTAGTTGAGTACCGTAGTTTTTAGGAGATTTAGGAAGCTTATTTTAATTGTTGTTTAGGTTCCAAGTATTATAACAATAACAGCAATAACAATAATAATCATAGTAACAATAATAATAATAATAATAATAATAATAATAATAATAATGATAATAATAATAATTATAATAATAATAACTATAATAATAATGATAATAACCCTCACAAAAAACCAATAAAATCTTTAATATGTTAAAGTATAATACAAACTATCAACAGTTTTCAGATAAAGTCTTTGCAAAACTAGTTTATAATAACGGTTATAAATCTTTCTTGAAGCACTAAAACTATTTACAATACGTAACACCAAAAAAAACCAGGTTTGTTTTTGATGTGAAGTTATAGACAATATAAGAGAAAAGGAATTGATAAAATCAGTGATAGAAAATGGGAGTAGAAGATAGCGTTAGGTAAATGCTTTCTTGAAAACAGCTGTCTTTAAGTCCCGATATTAGTACGTAGTCTTGTTTGAAGAGTTCATCGTTTTGAAACGCGAACGACCAAAAAATGTCCCAACAGTCTTGACGCTCTTGCAAAAATTATCTAAAAAGCTGATCTACAAAAAAATACTAACTGTATGTAAAACAGTGCTAAACATAAACTATAAACGGGAAATGCTAAGGAGTTTGACTGATTAAAGTGCTGTTGAATAGGAAGGCCTTACGTGAGGAAAATTTGAAACAAGCCTTTTCTTAACGGGCAGCTAATAAAGTTTTCTTAGGGCAGTGGAGAGATGTGTTGTTTAAAACTTTAACCATTTTTTTCTGCCTCTTTTTAATATTGTTGTTATAATTGTTATATGTTGCAACTTCATACTATTAAAGCTGTTAACCATTCTAGTATTATTACTAACATTTTTCTCTTCACTCACAGGCCTACCTCAACCGGTATCACTACCTTCCACGCTCACGGTCTCGCTCGCCAGATATGGACATAACAAAAGCCATCAGATTATTCCAAGGTTATTTCGGTTTAGAAGTGACTGGTAAATTAAATAACGAGACGATTACTTTAATGAAGAAACCTCGCTGTGGCAATCCGGATGTGCGACTGAAAACCGAACGGCTCAAACGGTATACGTTGTTGGGAGAATACACGTGGAAAAAGAAGAAACTCACGTACTACCTACAGAAAGGGTATAACTGGAATATTGACACGCAGAGAAGACTTCTGAAGAAAGCATTTGGCAAGTGGTCTCGATACACTCAACTTGAGTTTAAGCTGATGAATAGGCCGGAGGATGCTGACATAAAAATCAGGTATCATTTAGTACAAGTTACTACATTTTAACTTTGCTTTTCAGGCAAACAAAAGACTCACAGAGCGTCATTTTGTTAAGTCTTCGTGAGGTTAACGTTTTACTTTAAAAATACTTGAATTAAGGTTTTTACGAGTTAAATTCAATCCAAACAGTTTTGTATTAGCTAGCTATGAGTTACTTAAGACGATTTTTGATAGCATGGAAAATCAAAGATGGCCATCAAAAACCCGAGATGGCGGGTTTTTCACATCACCTGGCTTCATATTTGACTAAATGTATATAACATGAGTACTTGCACTAAAGCTGCTTACTAGCATCGCAATGTTGTTATGGATATCGTTAACGTCAACAAGTTTGTAGGCTCAGAGGAATTCCAAAAATCCAAGTGCTAAGAACAACAACTCCAGAACAATCGAAAACTTTAGCAGGAGTTCCCCTTCGACTAAACACCAACAACTGAAAGGGTATGACATCGACTTTGACAATGTGAAGATTGGGCGGGTGGTACTTTACAAAGGAGAGCAACGTAATTAACGAACACTTTGACCTCCCACGCTTATGTGCCTATCACAACAGTATATTTAATGGTCTTGTCAAATAATTTTAAAATCAGCTTAATTGGCGAAGTTCGCTGGAGTAGTCGAAGCCTTGTAAGACATCACCAATGCCGATTCTTAATATATATAGTATGTCAGGTTATTACCACACCATGGATTAGCTGATATCTCTTTAAGTGATACTTGTGCAGTGTTAATCATTCCACGAAAAAAAAATTATAACAATTGAGGCTAGGATCAAACTATATGTGCCCATTGATAACTGCTGTAATTTGTTTTTAACCAATAATTTTCAATTTCCCGAAGACTGCAGTTTAGACTGTATTGCTTTGTTTTTTTCAAAAACGTTTGATTGGGTTCCAGTTGTGAAAAGGGAAAATCCTCTTCCCATTCAAACCACATTTACTGATGTCAAACGTGCTCAGGTTCTTATCTAATCGAAAAGAGTTACACGTTTGTGAACAATGCAGACGCATGTTTCATGCCATATTTGGTATACCTGTCTTACTTTATGTCGCTCTTGAGAAGGTTTCTAATGATATCAAACTCAAGTTGACTGATAAACTTAAACAACTTGTTGCCAAGTATACTGGTTAGTCAAAAAGTTGATTTAGTTTAGTTCAATTTCAATTTAAAAATCCGGTAAAGCTACACCAGCCAGTTTAATTGTAGCTTCTTGCCTCTGCTCAGTGCCCCGTAACAAATACGACAACAGCTTTGTCCTTGGATAATTACATGTATTAGCATAATTAAGCCGTAGATTTACTTGAAACGTACACGTAGACTATCTTTTTGGACTGAGTGGTTGTGGATACAACATATGTCAGCTATATGGCATAAGCTTTAGTTAAAACATTTTCAGTTTTTGCAATTAGCTTCAAGTATTAATAGTAAGATTTCGTTGTAGCTTTGGAAGGTACCAACACAAAGGCACGAGCGTAGAGGGGGTGTGTCAGAAGGACTTTGACGGTTGGGGAGGCGATTTGGCGCATGCGTTTCCAGCGCCAGATGGCAGGATTCACTTCGATTCCAGCGAGTCCTTTGGGGACGGAAACAGCATAGAAAACTATGATTTCAATGAGGTACAAATTAAGCAAAATATACATAAAAAGATATAGAAACAACCACATTATTCAACTATGAGTTTTTAAGCTACAACGTTGAAGAACCAGTTGCAAGTTCGCCAGTTGCGAGTCTATCAGTTGAGTGTCTGTGAGCTGCGAATTGTGAACTGCCAGTCTGCTAATTTGCGAATCTGCGAGTTGCGAGCTGGTAATTGTGAGTATGCGAGCTGCGAGTTTGCGAATCTGCCAGTTGTAAGTTTGCAAGTTGAAAGTTGCAGTAAATATGCAGTACAAGTACTTTTATTGAAGTTTTTCAAGCCAAAAAACATCTGCTTTCTTAAGTGTCTAAAGCATATTCTGAAATCATGGTAACGATAACCTGTCATCAGTGACAACTTATCATGATAATGTATTCTTAGAACACAAACTGTGATAAAAAAGGTAACAACTTTTTTTCCCCTGTAAACCAATTGACACAGGTTCGCAAAACTGCCTTTCCTCAAAAACGAAGGGTATAAAACAACAACAGTAAGAACCAAAAAACTGAAATAATTATATTATTAAAAAAAAAGACAATAACAATATTATAATAAGATAATAATAACAATAATAATCATAATCATAGTCATAATAAACATAAAATAATAATAATAATGATGATGATAATAATGATAACAATAATATTAAAAATAATGATAAAGATAAAGATGATGATTATAATAACAATAAAAGTAATAATAATAATAATAATAATAATAACAATCGTCTTCATTCTAAAAGAGAAAGTTACATATTTTTTGTTATATTAGAAATTTAAAGCCGTATTACGATATCTAAAGATATAACAATGCTACACTTCAAATTTTATGGAAGGGTTAAACGGCGTATTAATACTTGCATGTGGATAGATACATAACATGATTTCGGAGCCTTCATCCTATAAATTTTATCAGTAGATTAATCACCTTCAACCTTAAAAGACACCATAACGTCATTCTTCTCATTATGATATTGTTACCTCAGTAGCTACATTTTTAAAAAATCTGTACACTATTTTCCCATTCAAACAATCAACTATTAAAACCTACCTTTACTAGCTCGGCTTTTTAACCTTAGATATACACCAGGAAACAGTCGACTCGTGCGCCTGTCTCATTTATTGTAAACACTAGCAGTGTGAAAACTAGCAGTCTTATTAGTTAGTCCACAAAATTAGTTAGTCCACAAAATTTTTTGATAATTCTGTTACCGTCGTGTTTTGAAGTCAATGCTGTCACAGCCATGTCTTATTGCTTGACCGTTCTGTTACCGTCACTGCTGTAAAGGTTTTGTATCATAATCTATTAAAAGGTTGCGACTCATGAGATTGGTCATATCCTCGGCCTGGGGCACACCAATAAGAAAGACTCCATTATGTACCCGCAATACCAGGGCCACTACCCTGTCAAGCTGTTCCCAGATGATATCAAAGGAGTACAGTCCAGGTATCCAAAACCAGGTAAATATTAAACTTGATTATCTATTCACGCCCATTAAACAATGCTAAACACTTGGCCATTATACACAGGAGGAATCCCGCAGCGGTGTCACAGCGGTTGAGATTTACGCTGCTGTCACACTGCTGTTCACACTTATGTCACAGCGGTGACAATTGTCACTAATGTAACATCGGTGGTATTGACAGTATTGTGACAGCGGTGTACTTAACTGTGCTGTGATAGCAGTGGCCCAGAAACACTGTGATGTAAACTGACAACGGTGCAACACCGATGACACTGACAACGCTGTAACTTTGCTGTACTCACCAGTGTGACAGTGGTGACGGTGATGCGCACATAACTGTGAGAAAAGTTGCAACTGATAGCGGTGTCGCAGCACTGTCAGTTGTTATATTATCGCTGTCGCACTAATATGTACATCACTATCTCAACACTGTCAAAACCACCCTGTCACAACGCTGTGCTCGTTTTCGCTGCGACATCGCTGTGCTCAGGTCAAACGTCGAACTTAATTAGGCGAACCAAACAACAACCAGTTCATGAGATCGAGGCTAAACTATACAGTATCTTACTAAATGTATGCGACGTTTGGTCGGGAGTCGTTGTTTTTCAATTTTGATTGTCTGACACGTTCTATCTCTAGATGGATAGATTGTGTCAAACGAACTTACTAGATTCTTTCGAATATTTTCGTTCAAGTCTTAAAAAGTTCGATGTTTGTCCTGAACCTTAGTTTTCAAAATTTTACGCCAGTCGTTATTTTTCAGTGAGTACCTAATTACTTATATCTGTGGGACTACAAGAAGAACTAATCCTACAAAAATGTTAATGTTCAAAACAAAGAGAATTGCTTTGCGTACTACCAAAAGCTATTAGCAAAGAACCAATACTTGTTTTTAGTGAATATAAAATCTTTTGAGCTAATTAGAAGTTTTCAAATGAAAATTAACGTTTTTCTTTCGTTCACAGACGTTAGCTATCACATGGGTGTGAACATGCAAAACTGTAACGAAGTTTGCGAAATGGTTGGTTTGAAATGTGCGGCAACTGGACACAATTTTCCTTTAGGTAAACCTGAATATCAGTTACTTCTAGAACAAATGTGGTATTTTAACACGCACTTTGCATCTAGTTTCCGGTAGACGCACTACTGTGAGTTGCAAAAAAGAGAGTTTAAAATTCTTCTTCTTCTTGTTCTTATTATTATTACCATTGGTAGTAGCAGCAGCAGCAGCAGCAGCAGCAGTAGTAGTAGGAGTAGTAGTAGTAGTAGTAGTAATAGTAGTAGTAGTAGTAGTAGTAGTAGTAGTACGGTATTAGTAGTAGTAGTAGTAGTAACAGCAGCAGTAGTAGTAGCAGTAGCAGTAGTAGTAGTAGTAGTAGTACGGTAGTAGTAGTAGTAGTAGTAGTAGTAGTAGTAGTAGTAGTGTAGTAGTAGCAGTAGTAGTAGTAGTAGTAGTAGTAGTAGTAGTAGTAGTAGTAGTAGTAGTAGAAATAGTAATAGTAGTAGTATCAGTAGTAGTAGAAGTAGAGGTAGTAATATAAGTAAGATTACTTAATCTAAGAGAAGATCAATTTCAAAGAAAATGCTTTCGAAAAGAATTTTAAATGCATGAGTAATGCGAGTCAAATCTGAGTACTCTTCAAATTTCAAGTGTGCTTACATGTATATTGTTCAAAGGACGTACAACTAAAGCACGGACTATCTACTTTAAAACATTTCCACTTCTTTTAGTAATTACAGGAAGAATGCGTTAACTCGTTTCAGCTACCGGGTTGTTTTCGTATGGCCAGTTTTCGTGGGTCTTTTTCTGTTTCTGATTGAAATACTTATTGATTTGAAAACCCTTACGAAATCACTTTTATTGCACCAAGTGTTTTGCCAGTGAGCTTACACGCAAACTCACCTTCATCCAAAATACGTCCAAACTGCAGCTAGTTCTGTACCTGTTGTTCCTATTTAAGAAGCTCTGCCTGAGAAACCGGTGCAGAACTGGAAATAGGGGGTCAGCCAATTGGCTTCATACTCGGTGGGCAGAGTCGTAGTAGGGAAGGATGTTAAATGCCACAACTGAAAGC
>JAOBRG010358506.1:0-12792 GCA_027574985.1 Umimayanthus nakama
ATCGCTTTCTTTTTACTCATTGGAATGGATTTCTCATTTATTTCTGAAGTTTTAGCTCTACTTAAACTTAAACCAGGACGCCATGTCATCACTTCCGTGAGCAGTCATGCGAGCCAGGGAATAGCCTAGGATATTCCTGGTTTGCATGATTGTACACGGCCAATCAAAGCGCACGAAAAACACTATTCACTGGTTTGGTATATGCTAACCTAGGATACACCGTGTCTGATGAACCAATCAGAGCGCGAGAAAAGTGCTATCCACCTGTTTGTTTAAAACTAATTCAGGATATCTCCTACAGTTCCAAAAAGGTCGGCATTTTCGTTGAGGAGCCAGGCAGGTATGCCATTAGGGCCTTGCGCTTTAGACGAGTTTAGCGTTGGGAGTTCGAGCAAGTGATGAGGTTAAGACTGAAGTTTGGCGGTAAAGGCGAGTTCATCGACAAAAAGGCTGGATTGATGGTTTTTGCAAGGTTGCTGGTTGACGCGGCAGGATTGTCAGCAATATGACTCAGGGACTTGGACATACCAAACATGTTGTGGAAGCTGGAGTCATGCCACTGACCTTTTTTATTTCTTTCCACCAGACAGATGGTTTGTACGTTTTGAGGTGGTCGATCTTGGCTTCGTAATACTTAGCGCGACAGATTTTTCGTTCACGGTTTACCCGGATTCTCAGTTGTCTGAACTCGAGGGTTTTCCCCCGAGTTAAAGCTACCTGACACTTTTCGATGAGGTTCTTAAGCGTTGAGTTAACCAGTAACTAGAGAACGTAATCGACTTCGTATTTCAAGAGATCTCAAGCTCAAGTTCCTCTGCACAACTGTGAAAGCTGTACTCCCGTACGGGTCGTGCTAAATGTCAACTGGCGCGACCACATCTCCGATAGCGAACTCTATAGAAACCTCTCAAATATCAGATAAAGTCGCTCGAAGGAGACTCCCTTGCCCTGCGCACCACCTTGTTTTATGGGAGCAAACCAACGGCAAGCGCCATTCAAGAACATCCTCAACACCGTCGAAAGAGATGTTGATATTGACCAACACTGCCGAGCTTGCGGCCTGCACGACAAACTCTGATCACTGGGCTTCAGGGCGTGCAGCTCAGTTGAGGCCGCCATAGTTAGTCAATTTTCATTGGCTGAAAAAGCAGTCTCGGACTGACAACACAACGGCATTGGTTTTGTGTCTGCCAGGGCTTTCCATGCGCGCAGAACGGCCGATTTGTCGGTTAGAAAACAAAACGAAAAAGCTTGAAGATGCAACTGATCGAAAAACACACCGATCCTATTGGCTGATGTTGATCAAATGTGATTCTTGTCCGGGAAAAGAGAAAAACACAAGTACACAAGTTTTAGAAGTTGCTTCGTTAAACTACAAAAGTCGGTACAACCAAGATAAATTGTTAAAGCAGTTCCAGGTACCTTAATAGCCTGCGCATTTTTCACCCGTTGTTTCACTCCTTTAGAAGTCAACCGGGATTTCAATTGACTCGCCATTGACAAGTTTGAAGACTCTCCTGTTGGCCTCACGACCGCAGGTTTGTACATTTTTTCAACTTATTCGTAGAAGCTGGATACGTTTTGCGGCACCAGTTTCCAAAGATTTTTCATTTCACTTACTTATCCTGCTCACATCAGTAATATCCTATTCCCACCTGGTTCACATACATAACCACGGTAATGCTGCACGTATCTCGGAGAATTTCCGTCTTCTGCTACGATAAACTATTTTTTTTCCAAACAACTGAAGACACTTATGGTGGAGCAACCTTGACACAAGTCTCCAAAATTTTTTCCATCTTTCGAGGTTTGCGCCTAGATTGCACATACCAAAGTGTCTTAAACATATTCATGTTCTATTAACGCAAAATAAATGCATATAACCGGAGCAAACACTGACAAACTACTACCGAAATTACTGGAAAGACTTTGTAATAAATGAAGCACGTGTGTTAAGTTTACCAAAGCTCGAGTTTTTATAAACCATGTACTCCCTACATAGGCCAATCCAAGCAGGTTTACAGGTGCCCATTTCTGTTTAAAGTTCTTTTTCCCCCCCAAAAACCCCCCTTATCTCAAGTCAAGGAAGCTACAATGCACATGATGGCGTTTGCAGGTATAACAGACAATTCTACCCAAGTATTTATGTTGTTATCACTTAACACACGTGCTTCATTTATTAAAAAGTCTTTCCAGTAATTTCGGTAGTAGTTTGTCAGTGTTTGCTCCGGTCATATGCATTTATTTTGCGTTAATAGAACATGAATATGTTTGTTTTACGCTCGAAAAAGGTATTTTAACGGTATATGTCAAGTTTAAATTCAACACAGACAAAGTTTACTTCTGGTACTCCACTCGCAATTTCGACAATTGTCCCTGCGGTCGTTTATCACCGTTGTATTTTGCACAATATTCTAAAACCCAGTGATAAAGCGCGGGATATCGGGGTAACCCTCCTTTGACTCTGCCCATGTACCATGTAAACGATATCGTTAAGAGAGCTTTTATCCACCTTGGCAAAAATACCAAGATCAGGAAGTACATCAGTGCTGAGACCGCGGAAATTCTCATTCAGTTTTGTTACACCATCGAAGGGAAATCTTTGATTAAAACCAACGCGTCGGTTTTCACTTACACTAACCATTTTGAAAATATAAGTTTTACAATCATTTCTAGATTTTCAGAAGCTTTCCAATCAGTGGTATGTGATGTCGGTTTGGGGGCCCCGACGTATATCAAACGAGATACAGGTTGACGAGCCAAAGGTGTTCAACTCAAGCTGTTAAGTCTCTTTAAGGTTTTGAACTTATTTTAGGTCATACTGAAGATATTTTAGGATTTAGAGTTTATTATATTGGTACTATTTTTCATCAATCCACTTTATTTCAATAATATTCAGAGTTCATTCTAATATATATATATGTTATTTACCTGCTGGGAGGTCCGTATGAGGCCTCGGTCACAAATTTTCCCTATACGGACCGACCATAAGCCGGTAAATAACTTATTTATTTTTTCCTCCAACGGACAAGCACATCAAGGGGCGAACCAGAGGCGAAGCAGCGCGGGGCGTTGCGAGGAATGCTGAGAAATAAATATCGTTATTTTTTCCTCTGCGGTCACAGTAACAAATACTGAATTATGATTGGTTCTTAGCGTATTCGTGAGCAGGCAAGATACTCCTATCTCTGACAACGGTCACAGTAACCTGCGTTGCTTCGCCTCAGGTTCGCCCCCGATGTGCTTGTCCGTTGGAGGAAAAAATAAACAAGTTATTTACCGGCTTATGGTCGGTCCGTAAAGGAAAAAAACTGTGACCTCGGCCTGAATATGCTGACCTCGGCCCAGGGGCCTCGGTCAGCATACTCAGACCTCGGTCACAGTTTTTCCCTATACGGACCTCCCAGCCGGTAAATAACATATATTGATGATGCAAAAGGAAGGGTAGTAGAACTCACTGTAGCTGTGATATTCATCCACGATTCCCAATAAACAGTGTAAAACACAAAAATGATAGAATAAAGTTGACAAAAAATGTTGCAGAGACGTCTGTAGGAAAATAGCAACAGGTCAAAATGTTACCGTGTCCGTGGTCAGAGAAAGGAAAATCTTGCCCGCTCACGAATACGCTAAGAACCAATCATAATTCAGTATTAGTTACTGTGACTGCAGAGGAAAAAATAATAATAAGTTATTTTAAAACTTTTTACTGATGGTCGATTCACTGACTTCGGCCTCCATACGCTACAGCCTTTCATAAAGATGAATGTCGGCCTTGACATTGAGCTTGGTTCCTATCGGAAATGTATATCAACCTGCCCTGTGACGAACAACACCATCCTACTGTTGTGTAAGCAACAAACACATACACACACAATTTAGAAATAGCTTTATTACAAATAAATCACAAGTCGTGATTGACTGATTGTGTCCAATGCCTACATTTTCTGTGCGAGTAAGCATAAAGTTGCTTTTTGTCCACAGTTTGCTGTATATTAACTATCTACAAATCAATACATGTGTTCCAATTTGGTGTTCTAAATACCTACATATACTCATTTGATACCTAGAAATTCTCTTCCTAATACCTAGAAATTCTCGTGTGATATATGAAAGAGAATTATTTTATTGAGTTGTTGAATGTGGTTCTAACTAACTTGAGTTTGTATACTTGTTATATCCGTTAAACTAAAACGTAAATATTAAACAAATGTGATTGTTTGATCTGCAATTGTACAAGCAACGTGTTTGGACGTTTATCACGTGCAAAGTCAGCCAATCACCGTGGACCTGCTCTCTTGTCTGCCCGAATGGTACAGCGAGATAAATAACAAGAATGTATTGACAGTTGCTTGTTTCGCAGAAGGAACGAAATACGTAAAATAACAAATATGTAAAAAGTATCCTTGTAGTTATAATCAATAAATAAGTTGCTTGTTATCACAACTACAACCACCACTACATCTAATAAATGCATTTTAAAGAAAAGTTTCCACCGCATCTAGACAGACTTCATTGAAATGTAATCAGCTCAGTTTTAAAACGGTCGCCGGTGCAATTACGGTTTGGCTTTGAACGAGAGATGTAATAAAGTACTACGAAACTTTCTTGGATTCTTCTTTATCACGTTGTTTCTTAGGTATAAACACTGGAATCAAAATAAACAATAGAATTATAAAATGGTCGATGAAATACATGCTCTTCCAAGCAGCAACCACTGGCGCGGCCTGCAGTAACAAAAACCCACATCCTACATATTCCATGAACCTGTAGAGCCAGAACCAAGCAACCCAATCATAGTAATAACACATTCGTTCTGACAAGTACGGCTTAATGGCTTTCTCCATCCTGGTTTCAGCAATGACTATCAGTGGCACCATAAGGAATGTCAGGTAGTACCCTGGGGCAACTCCATGCCAGAATGCACTGACCAACAGCGTACAAGTCAACCTGTGAGACAACAGAAAACAAATTAACATACTATTAACTTCCTTAAAAAACTTTAATGTTTATTGAGTTTTAAATGGCGAAGCTAACCCCGAAACTGCTCAGATGTTGGGGTGATAAATGGTTCTTGTTGGGGAAGCAAACCGGAGTACCCGGATAAAACCTCTGATGTCGGAGAGGTACTGCAAACCCAGCTCACATACTTCCCAGGCCAGGAGTTGAACCTTGGTCGCATTGGTGAGAGGCGAGTGTTCTTGCCACTGTACCACCCTGTCGCCCCCCCTTGCTTGGTAGGTTTACTGCCTCAATGCCTCAATTACACGTCAATTATCTTCAACTGGGGGATTTTGTAAAACCGTCCCAATTTCGTAGTCTTTTTTGGTTTGATGCAAGCGTTGGCAGGGCGTCGTTTTTTAACACAGCGTTTCAAGGCGCTATAAATGATTTTTTAAAATAGTGCGAAGGAAACTAAGATAGAACAACGAGCAACTGCCACGTAATACGGAAAATGACCCCTTCCTATCACATTTTTTTAAAGAATTATATGGAGAAAGCTTTCAAAACTGTACGGTCTTCTTCGCATATCGTTACAACTAACTATCCTCTTCTGTAGTTGATTGCACAAGAAAGTATTCATTAGGAGCACAACGCTGTGAAACACACAAAGAAGCAAGGTAGCAAGTTGGCGTAATGCCCAGTTATTGTTGCTCCGTTAGAGTATATTCACCTTTACCTTTTATAATTGTTATATTAGAAAAAGTTCCAAGCAGAATATGATGAAGAGAATTAGCCTGTTTTTATTGCGGAGAAATCTCATAAATGTGCAGAGGAAGAAATTACTTTAAGGATGATATCATAGCTCATGAACATAGTGTGCGGGGGAACCTCAATATCTTTCCTGTTTCAAAACTCATGAATAAAATGGAGAATAATTCGCTCTTTTCTTTTTTGGGAAACCGGTGAGTGAGCTTGGGAACCTTAACGCTAGCGAAATAACAATTTTGGAACCAATTGCAACAAGGTACTATTTGGTTTGATACAATACTTTGCAACCTACGAATGCAGATTTTAGTGGGAATTTTGCGCTTAACTGATGTTTATCTTTGTGTTATTTTCTAGCAGTTTTTACTTTACAACCAACAAACTGTACAGAAAAAATCTTGTTTCGACCTCTTACATACTCTTGCTCATTCTTTTCGCTTTTTTCTTTGGAAAAAACGATTGGAATAATGAAATAGGTTTGTTATCCTCATCTCCTCCTCCTTCACTTTTTCTTTACCTTCTCCCCTTACTTTTCCACATTTCATCCTCTTCTTTTTCCACAGTTTTCCTTCTCCTCCACATTTACTTTTCCTCCCCATTTTCTCCACCTCGTTCCTCCCCCTTTCCAATTCTACACCTCATTCACACTTCTTCCTCCAACTTCATATTTCTTCTTCCTCATCTTCTTCCTCGACTTTTTTCCCCTTCTTCTAAACACCTCCTCTTTCACATTTCCTCCTCCTCCACATTTCTTCCTCCTTATTTTTTTCTCCTCCTCATTTTTCCCCACTCCTCCAAATCTACTCCTCCTTCACGTTTCCAACTTCCGCTCCACATTTTCCCCTCCTCTTCCGCATTTTTCCTCTTGTTGCACATTTCCTCCTCCATCTGTCGCTTGCCGCTGTCCCCTCAATATCATGCTATTTAACTATCAAACAGGTAAGACGACTTCAACTGAAGATCGACCTCTATACCGATGTTGATCTGGAGACAGGACTCGAAAAACGAACCCAAAGTACTGAATGGAAACATAGTTAATGAGCAAATATGTGTGTACCTTAAATTCTTGCTCTTGATGGGTAATTTTCTGTATACAAACACAGCTATCCACCACTGTACTGTCATGTTCCAGTCCTTCATAATACAGCGCATGTACGGTGAGAACTCACAGTCGAAAATCTTTATGTTGTAGACAGTGTTGAAGCTGCAGCAAGAAAATTAAGGTCAGTTGTCTGATCTTCTGCAAATAGAGCTGTTTTAATAGAGTTAGAAAACCTATCTGTGAAGTACTTTTTGTATTCTTTAAAAACCACTTTAATAAGAAGTAAAAAAATGATCTGAACCACAGAACTTTAATCTCCTTTGCTATCAAGTTTAAACTTAAGGTTTCAAAGGTTCAAAAGTTGAATATTGAATAGGAATTGTGCACAGCTTTAGTAGACCATTGGAGAAAAAGATGACCTTTTCTCACCTTGAGCTTATTGTTGTTAATTAAGAAGACTTGTGGATAGCTATTGGGGTTGTTTTCTCAGAGACAATACAATTTTCGGATTTAATATAAGTTTCACTGAAACTGAAAAAATTATGTGCATTCCATTACACATTTTAATTGTAATTATGAAACTTTACAAAAGCTAAGGTCTACAAAAATTAAAAAAGGTATAGAAAATCGGACACTCCCTCCCCCTTTCAGGTGTCACTAAATAACCTTCAGCTGATAGTTAGTTACACTGGATTCCACACCTGTGAGTATCGCCATTATCTCGTTCCAATACACCATCTTGTTTCCTTACAACATCTCCATTAGCTGACTGGGAAGGTTTGGTCGGACCATGTCCTGGTTTGGGGTCTGTATCAAATGGATATGCCCCTAAACCCAGTGTGATACAGCAAGCCTCTGCAAGCAACCAGCCAACATAAAATCTCCATCGGAAACCTGTGAAGGTTGGCACAAGGTACGCCAGTTGGTATGCTATGCCCCATGGGTGGTTGACATACTCATCTGACCCAATGTGTTTAATTGGGAAGAAGGTGTTGCATAGCAGATATACAGCTCCTATAAAAGGAAAATACATCAGCTTTCGCAGTGCTGGCTTGACTGTTGAAATTAACTCTGGCTTTTCATGGTAGATACAGTCCATAAATGTCTTGTAGCGATAGTAAGGCCCAGTCATGATGCCAACGTAGCAGAAGCAGTAACTCAGGCAGTTGTAAAATGAAGGTGGGCTCTTTCTGGACTCTGCAGTGTTGCCCTTGATTTCTGGGTCAAATATCTCAAATGGCAAAGTACAGCACTGCAAACGTGAACAAAAAATTTGTTATAGAAAAAAAACCAGCACTGTGAATGTCAAAGTTTGTTTAAAAATTGTTATTCTGTAGCTCATTTCCAAATCCAAATGTTTTCCTTAAGTTAATATTAAACTAGGTAAAAACATTCTCAAAACCTTATTAAGTAAAACTGGTTAAGGCAATTAGGCATAGGAAGAGAGGGTTGGGAAAATGAAGAAACTATATTAAAACAAAATACTGTGCAACCCAACCAAGAGAAAAAATGATTTCCATGCCAAAAAGTTAAACTAAAAGAGAAAATATGGAAGAAAAGAAAAAGGTTTTGCCATAGACTAACCAAGAAAAAACCCCTCCACCCCCATACCCCAAGATCTACCTGACTGCCCTTTTTCTCTCCATTAATGTAGACAAACAATTATTATATAAGATTTTCAAATGCTAAAAGAAAGATAAAAAATAGTTGTCTTAATTCAAAAGAAGTAACACAAAAATTAACATACAACATGTAACAATTTCTAGTTATAGTTAGAAGCAGTACAAGCACTCTTGTTTGTAACCATGTGAACAGTCACTCACATTCACATTTTCAATTATATATTATATTTAAAAACTACAAAACCATCAAATTCTAGTAAAGATAGCAAAAATATTTGATATAAATTATGTAAATATTGTTGCTTGATTTGTTTCCAAAATAAAAATATAGAGATACAAATTTAATCAGCTACAGATCCAAGAGAAAACTTATGACTTACTCTGAGTGTAATAAGGAGCTGAAAAGCATTGGAGTGAAATGGAGGCTTGGTAAAACCAAACAAGGAGCAAGTCCTGAAGAAGAACAGGTAGCCAAACACATACGAGAAAACAACCCACTCACAGCGCCTGCGACAAAACAAAACATTATTTTATGTTTCACTTTTAAATAGCATGCAAGCATTTAGCAGGTCCAAAGCAGCTGCCTTTGCAATGGAAATAGAGGAAGCAGTTTGGCAGCTAGCAAGCATAGAATCTGTACAGTACAACTGCTACATACAAACAACAACCTTTTAATAAGTCAATTAAATTATTAAAATGGTTTATCAATGAACCTCACTAACAGTGACTGATCATGATTGCAGTGTTCTCTCAAGCTAAATATCACTTTGATGCTCGCCCTTTGCAAGTCATCAAGAAGCCAATGAAAATGTTGTTGTAAATTCTCCAAAACCTGAACTCTTTTAAAGAATATCATAAGGAAAAACTCAAATCAAACAAACTGAAGCAAAGTGCAATTCCCACCTTCCTAAAACATGTTTCCCTTATCCATGACTACCCATTAATTAGTTCTTTGTTTGCTAAGCTATAAGCTTTTTATATAACTCATTCAACCAAATTTACAAAAGTAAATTGAAATTTTTTTGTCAATAACAAAAATGTCAAACCTACCTCTTTCATTTGCTTTGTGATGAAACCATCTCTTTGTTGTGCAGATCTTATCATTTGCATGATTAAATATTGTTTTTTCTAATAAAAAAACCTTTTTCTCCTGCTAGTAAACTATGCTAGCCTCCTACCTACATGTGCCTATCTCCCTGCTGTTACATGGCTGGTCATCTATATCGTCCGACATCACTGTACAGTCAACCTGCTAACTGGAACAGGGGCATACAATCACTCCTCTGCAAGTATTGGTCCAAAGGGGGACTCCCAACTTTTCTGGGGCAGAGATTTGTTTTAGAAAACTTCAATGGTGACCTTACTTTTAGTAGAGATCCCACTTGCAAATCTTGGGAATGGCTCCTAAGGTCGGTTTCATCCAATCAAAAAGCATACATGTATATGCTCACAGCATTTCCCTCAATATACTTGTTTATTATATACACAAGTCACTAGATAAAGGCAACGGAGCTTTCTGATCGGCTCCTGCACAACCTGGATCTCAGCTCATATCCTATGTGTAGCAAAATTCAAGATGGCAGCAAGGCTTGCCGAGCCGAAAAAGGAAGAAATTGTGGTTTCACTCAAAAAAAATTATGAATTTAAAACAAACATTGAAACATTCATACAAAACTCCAGTATTTGTTTAATGAACTCAAACATGAACACAACTCACAAATAAAATTGTCGGAATAAAATATCATTCGACTATTGAAAAGAATGTTGTTTGATGATTTGTATATAATAAAACAATTATTCCACTTGCTCTCGTCGTAATGAGTTGATAGCCAACTCGGCACTCTGCACCTCGTTGGCTATCAGCTCATGCACGAATTGAGCTCATGGAATAATTGTTAAATATACTGAAAAAGTCCAGAAAGTTTTTTCCACTTTCACAATTCTTCAAGGCAATAGAACAATGAAAAAAGAAGGCATTTCAATCTTTTATCCCAATTTTTCAGTTTCTCATGTGAAATTCAAGTGGTCATTACATACTTGCCTCTTTGGAGTTTGCCAAGAGGTATTATTGAGTGATCATCATATACTGGTCAACTGTCGATAAGAGTGATGAAGATTCTACTTCAAAACCAGAGTGATACCATGAAAATCTCGGCTGCCAGGCAAAAATGAACCAATAGCCGAATAGGCAACACCAGACCTTCCAACCTCTGAAACTCCCAAACCTTGAGGTTTGGAAAATTAATAGGAAAAAACCTTGAGATTTGGGTCTCAAACCTTGAGATTTACACAAAAGCTCCAAAATGATATAAAATACAGTACCAATAGTACTAACAACGTTGGTTTGGTTCATCACCGTATGCTTTGGTTGCCTTCTTAGAGTAAAAGTTTTTATTGCTGCTTCCTTCCGCCATCTAGAGTCGATTAATCAAAACTTTGCTTAAGAGACTGAGCTGCCACAATGCTGCTACATAAATATGACTGCCAAGTAAGTACAGAAAAGACTGTAGGCTTGATTTCGGACTGAATTTAATCACTTCATAATCATTTCGGCTCACCGTGAGATTTGGAGGTTGAACCGTGAGATGACTCTCCAAACCGTGAGTCACGGTCAAACCGTGAGAGTTGGAAGGTCTGCAACACTTCAAAGATACAAGTCGGGAGAAGGGAAGGGTTGTTGCTGACTTGAACTGGTGAGCCAGACAATCTCCCTTGTTGCCAACATTCACGTTTATCTACTTTCACTTATTGTCGTTATGAAATAAATTAAGCAACAAACGATCCATGCCGTACTAGATTAGTTTAACATATTAGATCAGTTGTTCCAACTGATCTAACTCGTGTCAGTGTTCGAAATCAATTTCAATCATAACACATTACGTATCGACCACGTGATGCCAGGCTCTGCCGCTTTTGAGTTTTAATACTGACTCCCCTTCAATCAAGTATACTTGTTACGGTATATAAAATTGCTATTAAACAGTCTGTTTGCTTCAGCAGATCTATTCACGTGTTACAACTCACCCGTGGCCGAGTGCTGCCATGATCAGATATGAGCCAAAGAAAGTCACTACCGAATGCCAAATCCCGCTTCCAAGCAGAACAACAGCTAGAGTTACTCCAAACGAGAGGCATAAAAACTGTTTTCTCGCCGGTGAACCGGACAACTTGAGTACATGTCCGAGGGGAATAGACAGAAGTAACATCAACAGATACAAGATATCGTCCGTCGACATTTTGCCAGGATTTTGGTTAGCTCCTTTGTCGGCGTGGTCACTCGGCCAAGTGTACCGGAAGTTGACACTGCCCTGCTGAACGAAGCCCCCGCGAGAGACATTTTTGGACACTATCCCATAGTTTGGTTTTCACAAAAAAAGATCACCACTCTCAAGAAATCGGAGACAAGAACCAAGTTACTTTGATCGGAGTCCGACAGAACTCGAAAGACCTGGGAAGTCTGTTGAATGAACTCAACGGGAACGGATCAGACGATTTTTTAAAAAACAATATTAGGCCAAAAAAACTAGTAAGTTAGCATCCCCGCCTGATTACTGAAAAATATTCTGACCAATAAAAGTTATTTTTTTTATTTCCATACATTTGCTTTAGAACGTTACTGCAGCAGTTTATTTCTGCCGATACCGAAGTCCATATTTGTGAACGGCAAAAGAGGAACATTTTCGTCAAATAAACATGCATCATTGATCCTCCTCTAGTGTAGTGCAACGTCATTTTGACGCTTTGAAAATCAATCAGAGTTTTTACGTTGTCAGACAATAAAAAAAATAAATGTAAAAACTGCCCGCCCGGCCATAATAATTTGGAAAAAAGGATGCTATTAAACCAACGAAATTTTTTATTTGGCCTTAACAGTTTTAAAACACGTTTAAAACAAACACAGTCAAACAACCTCTGGCTCTGATTATTCTCGGAGTCTCTGGGCAGAAAAATATCAGGCACCCGTCAGGCACTTTATAAGGTGATTCGTTTAAACCGAGCTGACTAAAAAACCCGCTTTTCATTTAGGCATGGCATCGACGTACCAGAGTTATATTCACTCGAGACAATTGCCATGACCGTGCTGGAATTTCGTGGTTCACGAAGAAATATAAGACCAGGGACCAGACCGCGGAGAGCGATTTTTTCTCTACGCCCACTTCAAGATGGCGGACGCTCATTGCTCAAACTAAGGCTCGTACTTAGAAAAATTTCAAGAAAAAATAGAAGTTTAAACTAGAAGTAATCACAGATTAGTGAAGTGCGTTCGACGATCTTTTAAAAAAAAATTGAGGTATCATCACTCTTGTTCATTTCTCCTGGACTGTAGACGGTTATTTAAATTTTTAATACAACAACAGTTTTAGACATGTATTCATCAGATGAGTGACTCAACTCACATATGCTAAAGGCACAAAAACA
>JAOBRG010358517.1:0-12792 GCA_027574985.1 Umimayanthus nakama
ATCGATTAAAAGTCGCTGAGAAATATTGAGTCAATTCTTAGACGTTCTCGATATTAAAGTTGATACGTTTGCATTTCTTTGACAAGTATAACACTCCACGAGCATCCAGAGGATACCTTTGATTTGACTAGGCCTTGGTTTCCAAACTAGTTAATCAAAGTGTTGGTTTATGATACAACCAATTAGAAGATTTAACACGCGTCGTAACCTTGATACTGTCCATAAACCTAAAAAATACTTGCTTTTATTTTTGCATTAACAACACAATTAACTTACTCTTTAACAGATTGAATTTTAACCGATGTTATTGTTTTTTATTACAAAAACACTAGTATTTAGACTGCTAGCAAACGTGGCAAGATTGTTCCAACATTTCTGGAGAATGATCCGGACAATATTGTTACAACACAAGTTCCTTTTTAAAGAACATTGGAAAAGAAGAGAAATCTGTTTTAGTCGGTTTTTCAGTAAATACAATAACAAAAATAAGTTAACATTTGTGCTATTACAAACTTGCATAGTTTTTTTAAATCGAAGCAAAGCTGTCATTAAGGTGTGGATCTGCTTTTTTGCAGCTTTTAAGTGCAGCTTAGTCTTGACGTGAGCCATGCAAGGATTTTTCGTCTTAAAAAAACAATGTGGTTGGCGATTTCGTTTGGAAAACAGCGAAACAACATACAAATGAAACAAAACCGAAACAATTCAAATGTGACAGGGCTGTACGGGTCCGTTCCATCAGCCAGTCGTTAAATTACCTTACTTAATCACAGGAGTTATCCACGCAAGGTTCACGTGTGACGTTTGCTTCAAATCGCCCATACTTGGAATGCGGTGGCGGTGCTTGGAGTGCCACGATTACGATCTCTGTACTGAATGCTACATGGGCGATGAACACATCACACAACACATGTTTGAGAGAATTGACAGCAACTGTTCCGAAGGGTATGTGTTTTTGTGATGTGGCCCAGGGCTGCCACCAATAATAATAATAATAATAATAATAATAATAATAATAATAAAAATAATAATAATAATAAAAATAATAACGAGAACAAGAACAATAACAATAACAACAACAATAACAATAATAATAACAATAATAACAACAATAATAACAATAACAACAATAACAACAACCGAAGAAGTTAATATTCTCAGTAGTTCTAAACAGCAAAGTAACCAAATAGAAATAGCGTAACTTGTTTTTATCCTTCGTTATGCTTTTAGCATTCCAGTTGGTAGGCGCTTTGGTGCAACCAAGATCCAAGCCAGAGGAGTTTTTGCAGGAGCGCGAGTGGTGCGAGGCTTTAATTGGAGTGGAGACAACCAAGATGGGGGTAAAGGGAAGGAGGGCGTGGTGTTGGACGTCACGGAACACCAGGGGCTACCCCACAGTGGAGCTGTCGTTTCGTGGGATTGTGGAGGCAAGAACAATTACAGGCTTGGATATCAAGGAAAGGTAAGAATACGTGGGTATTTTTTCTATACGACGACAATAATAATATTACTTGCAAATTGGTGAAAGATGGAATCAATCGAATTTTAACATTCATAGTTCATTCTATGTTAAAAGTTTAATAAACAAAGTATTCTTGTATGCATGTGTTGCTGGTGTTGTCGCGCGATCCATCCACTATGAAAAGAGTATTAATAGTCATTTTCAGTGAAATGTTAAAAAATTATATATATCTTAAAACTTTTTACCCCCTCCCCCAATCCCGATAGAGAGATAGAGTTAAGTAATGTAAACATATTGAAAAACTAAACAAAGAAAAAGCGAAATTGGAGAACGATTGGGTTTCGACATAGAGTATATTCACTCAGTACCCCTGGGCATGTTAGCCTTCACACGGCTTGTGGAAACTTTTTTTATTGAAAATTATGCCTCACCAAAAATAATACCTGATAGAACGTACTTCAAATATTTGGGGTTTTTTGCTACACAATTCTTCTCTTTTGCTGAGTACGAGCTTTAGTTATTGTTTACGTAGACTTCGTTCCATTTTTTTTATGTGCATTCTACTCTGCAGATTTTCTTAGTTTACGTCGTACTCTAAAACAAGAGTTGTTTTGCTCCAATCAAAGGTTGATATAAAATGTGTGACACCGGGAGTTGGGGGATGTTATTACAAAGACCATCTTCAAAGGCTTGGTGAAGTGCCGCAGAGGAAAAAGGGAAAAGCGAAAACGAGTGAAGATGGAGTTTTACAGGGTACAAGAAAACTACAGGTCGGAGATAACGTTCGTGTTACCCTTCCCATGGACTTAGTTAAGTTGTTGAGCGAGGCAGATGGAGGTGGAGGTTGGAGCGATGACATGAAACTCGTAAGTAATTTTTTTAAAAAACACACCCGGAAAAAACATAATATTATTGTATTAGGCAATAGTAACAGTGAAGTAGTTTAACACCCTCACGCAAGAAGAAAGCTTTAAGGGACGGACCAGTTAATCTCGTTGGGGGGGGGGGGAGTGGAAGAATGACTGAGCAATTTATTTTGCTGCTATAACAGGTCTGCAAGTTTTTTTTCAGGACATGTGCCGTGCAATTTTTTTTATAGTCATTTTTTTTCGGAAGGGGAGGAAGGGGGGGGGGTGGTTAAAATTGGGTCTATATGTGTTTCACCATAATAACAATTTTAATTTAATGAACATTTATAGCGCTAAAACTTTTACAATAGAATAAAAAAAATTACAGAACCGATCTATTTACGGTATGAATAAAACCATAATTTTGGTTTTAGATCCATTTAGTAATTCCTCTAACTTAATAATGTGTTTATAACCAGATGTGCCTTTTTGCTTTGCAAACTTTTTTTTTCACGATGTTGCGTGTGCAAATTATTTTTTATGCCATTTTATGGCTCTGCAATTTTTTTTTACAAATTCTTCCACTCCCCCCACCCCTCCCACGAGATCAACTGGTCCGTCCCTAAGACAAGTAAATGTGTCAGCTGCACGAGTACTATTTACTAGACTAGACTAACCTTTAATCAGGCAATGATCCAAAGCCATGTTCAGGGTCGTAGCCAAACCTATCCTGTTTAACCCTTCAACAGGCAGGCTAATTTGCCACACATATACAGGCAAGGGGGCGAAGTTCGTTAACCCCCCCCCCCATCCCCCAAGATTTTTGAAACGGTTAAAGAAATGCCCATTCCCTTTGGCATGCAGTTAGTATATTACCCACTAATTAGTTTGCATTGTAACAATCGTCACTTAATTGGTTGCTGTTGCCATGGTAACAAATACGAAAATCCAAGATGGCCACCATCTTGGATTTTTTATTTTTGAGATTTTGCTTAAAACTAAGACACTTTGTTGGGAAAAGCTAGAAAACAATTTTTATATGCAAAAACTGCGAAAGAAGTAGAAAAATGTGAATAACTGCAAGTTTTTATTCATTTTTAATCTAAAAATCGAAAGTTTGACTGCAAACACTGATTTTGTGCAATTAGTATGATGACATCATCAATGATGACGTCACTTAATTACTGTTAAAAGATGTGTTCATTGTGGAAGAACAGTTATGCAAAAGCGTTTGGCAATTGGTCGAGGGGCAAAAATTTAAGACCAAAATAACCGAAGGGGGGGGGGTTTCAATGAAACCCCCCCTGCCAGTTTAAGGGTTAAGACCGAATATTTTCTTTGGAATGTAAAGCAGGAACGCGGTGGGCGCGAGCCATTGAGAATTCTGTGGGCACACCCAGGAGGTTTTGAAGTGTAGAGGCTCAGATGCTACTTTCAGCATTTTCCATAAAACATTTCACTTACAAATATCGTGCAATATGTCAAAGGTGTTTCATTTTGTTCTCAAGAGTTTGTACTATTGGTGCATACTCTTTATCTCATACACATGAATACTGAAATACTGTTGGGTTTTTTTCTTTTGTATTACTTTGTAATATGTTTGTACTATTTAATGTTCTTTACACTTGTAACACTTTAAACTTGTAAAGTGTAGTTGTAACTGTTTTGAAAACGTAATAATAAACAAAAACAAAGAAAAAACTTTGCATTCTTTAGAGCACAGTACTCGGATAAATTTCGTATATATTTTTAAAGAGACAGTGGCAGTAAATAGGGCCTTTTGGGAGTTTAAATTTACTACTGAACAGAAAAAGATCACAGAAACATTTCACTGAATTAAGCCAAGACTTAATGGCTGTTAGGCTGGCTACGCGCCTGATGCGCTTTTGGAGTCGTATCAGGCATTTACAGCTTTTTGAAATACAAATGTGTTATTTTGAGTAGTACCTTGGAAAGCTCGGAAAGGTGGAACGGGTCGGAAAATCTGTCGCAATAAAGTATGACGATGGAACTGTCTGGGGATTTCATCCTGATGCAGTGAGAAAGGTACAGCAACTACATTTATTTCAGTGGTCTGATCACAATAAAGGCTGAGGCGAACTCAAATTATTTAACCCCCCAAAAGACTAAAAGTACAAGGGGGAGGGCCGCCATTTACCCATCTAGTTTCTTTGACTTAATATTTTAACCTTAACCGGCCCGGGCATTTTTGGTGTGCCTGGGCCCGAAGGGGGGGGAGGGGGTGCCAGCGGACAATAACTCTAAAGCTATTCACGGTATTTAAATGAAATTTGGCAGGTGAGTAGAAAATCAAAAACTCATTAATTTGGCGTGATTTAGTGGACAAATAACGTCATCTTTGCAATACAATGATGTCATAACCGTCAAAATTTTGGATTTTTACGAAATCGCGCTGATCAAAATAAGAAAAGATTAGAGCCGTTTCTAACTTTACAAAAAGACAAAAAAAAAATACAAAGTGAAAAGAAAACTTTATTTTTGATACAAAGAATAGTATTTTAAGGAAATTGATTTGGACATAGTGTGTTTCTCCAGTCAAAGTTTAGTGTTCAAAACACACGTTAGCTCTTAATTTACAACGTTATTATCTTACTCGAATCCCTTGCATTCAAGAGTATTAGTGTTACTGAATCCGTTTAGTTCTGTTTTCAACGTTTTAAAACGCACATGGACTAGAAAAAGCTTTAGATTTTGACACAGTGCAAAGTACTTGGCCGCCATCTTGGGTTTCAAAAAATTGTTGCGCAATGCCTATGACGTCACAGATCACGTGCAAAAGTTATGTTTTGCTTAAAAAAGCGAAGAAGTTCTCTAAGCTTGAAGTCAGCGCGGGCACTCCCCTCTCCCCGGCCGGATAGGGTTAAGTTTTACAGAAAAAGCTTAATGCCATCTGCAGTACCTGTAATTCAGACGTAAATTGTAAGCAAACATAATGTACAACTTATTTATAATTGGTTATTCAAAGTTAATTAAAAGTTTTAGTTCTTAGCTTAACATTAATTGTTCGTATAGATAATAATAAGCCAAACCAACGCTTATAACTAGATACAGTCTTCTGTGTGTTACGATATGAAAAATCAGGGTGGAAGGGGGACACCCTGGCTGATTAGTTAGAAAAAATAGGTTTTTTTCCTGTTCCAGGGTTAAACTGTAGTGTAACTGCTGAAGTCTTATATATATTCACGTCAGGTAATTATACACTCACAACATATTTAGAACTGCTTATCTAAATGAAATCTGTTTTAAGAAATGTTCCTGAGCAATGATAAACGGTGTAAAACTAAAGTCATTATTTACCTGCCTAAGTTTGGTATGTCTAGCCGTTCGATCGAAATGTATTTTTGTCAAAAAACACAGTTGAAATGTTGCATTATTGAATGGTTTTACAGCTGTTTTGGCGGTAACAGCACTGTCTAGTGTATACTAAAACTGGACTAAACTTGCCTCATTTTCAAACCATCATAAATTGTTTTGCCTGCTCAAAAATTGATGCAACGTTTGGCATAAGACAAGGCGTTTCAAGAATTCCAGGTTTATTTCATCTAAATACTTCCGGTTAAAAATGCTCCAGAAATCTTACACTATAGTGTGATTTAACAACCCTTTTAGTATGAATGGAACATTTTTATAGTGTTTTTGTCAGTAGTTTAACTGTTTTAAAACTATACACAGTGCATCATTGGAGCATGGTTGACTGCTGCTCATATCTCCGTCTATTTTGTACTATTAATTTGCTGTCGGAATTTTTAAAGTGAGACGTTGCAATTGTCTGCCGTTGTTGTTTAAGGAAAGTAAGCTAGCATCCTGAATGTCTTGTTATAGGACGAAGTGCTCGAAACAGCTCATAGAAGAAAGAGAGCAATGGCCGAAGACGAAGTACGTTGTGCCTTGTTTTACACTTATCACTTATGTTTAGATGTATCAATTTTCACCTTTTTTTTCTATTTTAACGATCGCTTGCTTATCCCCTTCCGTGGCCTCTCATGCAGGCTGGTTAAAAACGTTCAAACGTCGCAATCCTCATGCTTCAAAGGTAATTGAAGTTACGTGCATGAAAAATGCGACGTTGGAATCAATTAAGTTGGACAGATTTGAACTAAGTGCGACTCGTGTCGAAATTTCGACTGCGCTCGTCAAATTAGCGGCAAGAGATCGGCAGCTGATTCAAACGTCCAACTTTTCATGTGACGAATACAATGTATAAGTTCTGTTATACGTGCTCATTAATTCCTGTTTAACCGGTTTTTGCTTTCTAAAAACCATGCGCAGATAAGTGTCAGGTCAGAGTCGCTTGTTGTGACTCAGTGAATCATGGCGCTTTCTACTTCATGCACTCGAACAGCGAAATATACTTGTATTGACTGCGGTCTTTATTATGGTATGCTCCGCTCGATTTTCGAGGAAGCTGAAACTAGCCCGGCTTGGAAATTAGGCCAGTCGGTAGCAGGACTTGAAACAAAGTTACTGATGGAAATCCAACAGAAAAATACAGTTTACAATTACAAACATTATTGCTGTTTAAACATTTCCAGTTTCTGTTTGATCAATGCGTTTTCTGTATTTTTGAATTTCGCCTACTATAATTGCATACTGACTATGACAAATGTGAATGAAGTGAAACTTTTCTGACAACAAAACTCATGCTTTTAGTAGTGTGTACAGACTGCATGGTCTGCTGTCTTGAATTGTGTCACTTTTTTGTCAAAACAATTATTTGAACACTGGTACTTTGTCAAAAGGTAATTTTAGTTTAATAATTTTTATATTTATTTAACAATAATTATAAAGGAATGTCCAATTCAGCTGTTGCCAATTTAAATGGAGGCCTGTGTATTATAAACAACTAAAAGAAATATCCATACTCAAATGAAATACAATGAAATGTGGACACAAAAACAAAAAGGAGGAAATAAAGAATAATCAAACTAACAAGGTACTACTTAATACAAAAATGGGATTTCAGCGCTTGTTTAAATCTTAGCAAAGATGTTATTTGCCTAATGTGTTTCGGAAGTGTGTTCCACACCTTAGCTCCGTTATAGCAAGGGGCAAGCGAAGTTGATCTTTGTGGCGCTTGTTATAAGTGTGGAAATCAGAAGAAAAGCTGAAATGAAGCTGAAACTATTAAGACGATAAGCAGGCGCTTATTTCTTATATATAAGTAAAGTATCAGTAAGTTGTGCTAATTATACAACCGCATATCAAACTTTGCCCTATTGTTAGGTTAGCAAAAGCTTGAAACAATGGTCTATTTAAATTTGGTGCCTTGGGATTTGCAGCAGATTCACGAGTGATACTCGTTTTAGGCGTTCGGCCTTGCAACTTTCACTTACCCTACCCCACTCTGCTATATTTTGTCACTTTGATTTCAAGGGAGTACAAACTGTGGAGGATTAGGTAAGGCAAAAGGTGAACAACCAAGTCTTGAAATTGTCTTGCTGAGTGCCGTCTAATATAAGAGGAACCAGCCTAGTGAAAATAATGGCATTTGTATCCGCATGATGAACGTGTATTCGCCCTTCGGAGCTGCATAAGTAAAATTCAGCTGGATCTTTCTGCAGTCAGTGGCGGTAGAACACAAATACTGAATACTACAAAATACACCGTGCCGGATCAATAGCGTTCATTTCCAAATGACTTTTTGTGTAGCTTTGAGTTCTGGTCAGCTACGCAAACCATTAAACGGCTTCCAAACAGTATCCGCAGTAACTCCGTGCAAGCACGCAAGTTGAGACTGTTTTTAATGTTAAATACACTGACGAACATTTAACTACCGGACATGAACAGCGAATGCTTTGAGAAACGTTTTACAAGCCGAAATGAATTTGAGCAATGTAAGAACTTCAACGAAGTTCTTGCGAACACGAGCAAACGAACGCTCTCTGAAATTTGGAACATTTGGGAAACTTGAGGGACTAATCAGTGTTCGTATAACAACAATTAAAACGCAGGAGTTGCAGTTTGGATGTTCGCTGTAAATACGTCATTTGTATACACGTGCGTTATAATAAAAGCAATTAAACATAAAATATATAAAGCAACTCTTTTTGTCAGTCTTAATCCATTGTTGGTGCGGTCGCTAATGTTTCGCATTGTCCATTGAGGAGTGTTACTAAGACAATTTCTGATCATTCTTAAAATGAATAAATACTTATATTTATTTCAGTAAAACGATAGCAGTTTCTATTAAACTTTCAGTAATTCAAAGATAAAATTTTGACACAACCGCACATACGTTGAAGCCGGCGCGGGCCGTCATCGGGTACTTGTTCTAGTCAATCGAGAGCTGTCCCAGGCGAAATTTCTAAATCAAAATACAATTACTCTTTTTAAAACAACTGTACGCATTGCCCCCATTGTTACTTAGTTTCTTTTTTTTATTGTATGCAGTAATAAATGCAACATCTGAATAAAATCCTATTGCGATCGACTGAACTTTATTCAACGCCTAAATTAAAAAACAGTTTTAATGTCACACAAAAACATTGGAGTCGACTCAAATGGGAATTACATTAGACGCCTGGGAAATTCGACATTTGCACCGGGCCTTAGTTGCATATGTACCTCTGAAAACGTTTTCATATAAAATTGTAGGAGATGGAGTGGGGACCTCAATTATTATTTAAAAAAAGCACTACTTGACAGATTTATGGTACTGTTTAACTAAACTACTGCTACTTGTACTGCTGCCACAAACCACTGCCAGAATTCTAGTACAGTGACCACCACCTAACTACAATCACAGCCACCACACCAGATTAGTTACGTCTGGTAGCGGCAGTGGTAGTGTCATTTTTTATCAAAAATGTTACCATATGTTTTTAAATTTTTCTTTGAGCTCGGGTTTTTTACAGTTTTATAGTTTCGAATTGATTTTCAGTGTCAGAAGAAGAACAAAGCTGAAGCAAAATCTGAGTCCAAATCTCGGACTAAACCTGAGTCCGAAGCTGAGACCAAACCTGAGTCGGCCAAACCTGAAGCAGCCGGAACAGATTCAATAAGTAAAGAAGATATTACTTTAAAACCAGGTCTGCTGGTCAAAGTAATGAATGACGAAGAAATTGTCAAGAACATTCAAGAGTCTTGTGGGCTCATGTGGAGTACGGAGATTGCTGAGGTTAGTTGAAAGAATGCTTAAAAACAGCTATTCAGCTGATGTATCTACGACAGAAATTATGAAAAAAGAAGTTTGTGCTTGATTTTGACCCATTTTCAACCAGTTTGTTTTCAATCTTAACCTGAAACATGTTGGACTAGTTTTTTTTATAAATCATGAATCTATAGCTACTGATTTCGGTCTAGTGTAACTGATTATGATTTTTTACTTTCAACAAAAATAGCGAATTTGTGATGTTTTAGCTGTGGAGAAGGCAGTTTTTGAATTAATAGTTATCGATAACAAACTAAGCACACTAGCAGTTGCGCAGAGAGCTACCATACAGTCCGGCAGCAGTCGAGTCAGGCACGTGCTATAAAACTCTAAACACCGAAACGAAACCACCGAAACGAAACCACCTAAACTACATGTACCCAAAACCACCGAAGCGAAACCACCAAAACCACCGAAAGGAAACCGCCATCAGTAAATTACGAATTTTCGTTTAAGATTTCGAAACCGTAAAATAGCTGTTGAAAACTGATAACAATAATGTGTGTGGGACGAGTTTTATACATCATTTCTAAAAGCAGGAATAGTATTCCATCAAGTCGGTTAAAGTTTTATTTCACTTTCAGTAATTCCTGTTCTGAATAAATTCGGTAGAACAAGCCTTTAGAAAGGCTAGACAAAGAATTCTTTGACATCGAATGTTCATTTTACATGGATAATTTGAGCTAGTATATATTAATTACGGTCACTTGATGCTTTTGGAATGCGGACAATATTCAGCGAAGATTTTCCTTATTTTGGAGAGAGGGGGGAGGCTGTTTCGATTCTTCCTCTTTGTTTTTTATGGATTCGTTTTTTTGCTTGTTTTGGCGAATCGGTCATTCGTTTCGGTGGTTCGGTAGTTTTTGTTGTTGCATTTCGGTAGTTTCCACTGTTTCGTTTCTGCTGTTTCGCTTAGGTAGTTTCGGTGGTTTTGGCGGTTTCGTTTTGGTGGTTCCGGTGGTTTCAGTTTGGTGGTTTCGTTTCGGTGTTTCGGATTTTAGCACACGCCGTCGAGTCATGATCAATAACTGACCATTCTCGACCCCAGATCCCACGCTTCACGGTTTCACCGCGTCAGTGGGTAAGACATGAGTCTAAGTTTTTTTCCAATTACTTTTGTGACTAACCTATGTGCCTGGGGGCTGTAGGTTAAGGATAAACAATTCAGCAGGACCCGCGTAGGGAGAGGGGCTGGGGGCCTCAGCACCCCCCCCCCAACTTTTTGAAATTTATATTTACTGATAAAAAGTGTTTTCAGCCCCCAACCTTTGAGTCACTAGTTCTTTGCGAACGTTTGCAAGAAGTCCTTAAAAGTGGAAAGTTAAGACTAACAAAAGACAACAGACAAGAAAACAAAGTCATTCGTGGCGTCTCAGCAACCAAATAATTTTCATTTTGCAGTGCGTTGGAAAAGTCGGTGAGATCAGAAGCATCGGACCAAATGGTGTGGTAGAACTCTCCATGAATGGAACATCTGGTACACGAACTGTTCGGTTTAATCAAGTGTTACTCACAACGGAAACAGCGCCTGTGGACTTTGAAGAAGAGGAAGAGTCTAGAGGAATTGGTATTGAAGAATTTAGGTCGTTCCTTCGGTCAGGTTTGTGTAAACTCCTAGTAAGAGTACAGTTCTACTTCTCCAAAATTTAGAACCCCTGCAGTGACCTTGATACTGGATCACATGTTAAACCCTCGGGGATTCCAGTACTCCCCTCAATTGGATATACATTCTGTCGAGTATTGATTGTGTTGTGTCGCGCTGTACATCGTAAAGTCTCGCCATGCCGATATGCCAGTGAAGTAACGCTCCAAATTGCCAAATAACCGCTGAGGGCAGCTCTTACCAACTCCTGACATCATCCATTGCTGTAAAGTTGCTAAACTTTGGGGAAATTCTGACTCGTATTAGCCTTCGATCGTACGTTCGACTGTTGACACTTCACTGTGACAGGTACTGAACGCCTTGCGAGAGAAACTGGTAACGAGTCATCTGTCTAACGTACCGCGGCTCATGTTTCAGCCGCACCTTTTTGATTGGTGTTACATAATTGAATTACATTTGATGCAAAATAAAAAAAACATGGTTTGTGTCGAAACGAAACCCTTTTTTTAAAATTTGCTGATGTCAAATTTCACAGTAAAACGTGCACGTTTAATACTTTCTGCCGTTCGCCTTAATCATCCGATAGCTTCCCCCTACCCTAAAAGCAAAACTAGGCCCGGGATGAAGTAGAGCAAATTTGTTTTTTAAGGATGTGTTCTGTCCCATATCCTATCAACAAGTAACTTGCGCAAGTGTGATCTATTTTTTTCGTCTCTTCGGATTTTCGACCGGGTGGACGAAACTTTAAAGGGCGTTGTGGATCGGCCAATCGGAAGCTATCTTGTTCATTTAGCTCGTGCCACTGTTAGTTTCAATTCTAACAATGTAAAAATATATATTTTATGGTGAGGACATTTCGTTGATGCTTGAACACTTTCATAGTTTGCTTGAGCTTGTGCTCACAAGCACATCTTGACGAAAATAATTTATTTCCGAAATAGTTTACTTTGTCTTTCTGTCTTGACACGGCGCCGACTTTCAGGAAGAAAACTAAGGGAGTGGCCACAATTAATGCCGGAGAGGGAACTGGAAGATTTTTATTTGGATTACCAATTTTTTTCAATGGTCCCTTATTTCCAAACCCTCCGTACCCCCCCCTGCAGCCAGCCATAAACTTTCATATCCCCCTCCCAAAGTTTATCCCTCAGATCAACAAAAGAGTAGGCCAAACTATCTTTTTAATACTTAATCAGTTACAGCAGGTACTAAAAAAGGATATTAATTTATATCACTATGTCTTCATTGCTGCTTGTTTAGTGCTGCAAAAGTTATTCAAGGTAAACAAAGATAATTTTCTTCAACATGCTGTGAGTGAAAACAGTCTATGGTCACGGCTTGTGAGAGTAAATCAGGGCTCGATTTTAAAGCCACTAGCTACTCGGAAAAATGCTAGTGTGTCTTCTAAGTTATTCCAAAAATGCAAGTAATAAGATTAGCCACTAGCAAATTTTTGCAAGTTGATTTTTATCAAACTTATTGTTGGTCTACCCTTGAGGACTAATAGCCTTGAGCACTTTGACAGTGAATATTTACTCGACAAGCAAAGACTTGTCAGTGGCTAAAAGATTGTAGGTCGACCCCTGAACCATCCAAGTATTGTGAAAATAAATGTAGCTTCAGATGAGAATTGTAAATTATGTATCTGAAATGGATTTCTTTAGAACGGGGTGTGCACAGTAATTCAGTACAGATAATACGGGGGGGGGGCGTG
>JAOBRG010358539.1:0-12791 GCA_027574985.1 Umimayanthus nakama
GGGGTGGTGGTGGTGGTGGGAGTGTTCCGCGGCCTATAACTTTGAAACTGTTAATAATGAAATAAAACTTGGTGCGGTAATAGAGAATAACAAACTATTTATTTTGGTGTAGTTAATTGGCAAATGACTGCAACGCTAATTGTAAAATCCACCCTAAATGCAACAAAAAACAACGCTTAATACAAACAGCGCATCACCCTAAATGTAACAACTTTTTAACCCTAAATGTGACAAATTTTCATTCTAAATGTAACAAAAGTGTGTTTACTTCTGTTCACATATTTCAGTTAGTGATAGGTCCCCCCTGACTTACCCAGGATCAAATACGGGTCACCACTAAGTCATCCTTCGTGAAAACGTCACAAGTCACGTGATTTGCAACCATGATTCAGTTTTGACTAATTTAATGGTGAAAGATGTCAACATTTGGGTTTTAACATTTTAATATCTTTATCAAGCTTTTAGCCTTTTATCCCTATCTTGTTTTTATTAACATTGAGGGAAAAAAAGGTCAAGTCACCCATTTAGATAGACCATGGATCTAGATCGTAACCAAATTATGTTCATCACTCGAAAACCGTCAGAGGACTTCGAATTCACAGAAGGCCAGGAGCAAACTTACACATGCTTAATGTTAATGATGAGCTCATAGTTTTGGAGAAAGTCGTCGGCTTTTAATCTGGAGCCATTGTTGATGCCAAAGACACTCAGCTGTTTATGACTGTTCTCTGAGAAAAGAAAAGAAAATTTGCAATTGGCGGAGGAGATGATGGAAGGGCGGGGCGTTTAAAAAGTATATTTATCAACTGTTTAGCACAGTTGGTACGATATCTCAATAGTTTTTTCCGAGTCAATAAACTATAATGAAATATAGTGAATTATATCGAGCAAGGAACAGTGATGAAGATTTTTAACCAGCGCCTTAAATTGTACAAGAAACAGACAGAGTGTTTCAACGGGTGTTTTTTCGTTCAAACTTTTTTACTCCATGAAGAAATATCCGGGCCTGAAAATGTCTCTCAGTTTTCAGAAAACTGGGATTGGTTAGGTATCAGGACATAAACACTCACACACAGAGACAGAGACACAGAGTCACACGGCACACACACACAGACTCAAACACACTATAACATCTTTAGTGATACACTGAAACGGACTGCAACATTTACATAAGCGTACACATAGACACATAAACTAAGATACCTTCTGTTTCTCCTTCCTCACTGGAAATCAAAATTGTCCCTATTGGGAGAAATTAAATCAAATTCAAATACGGTTAAAGCTGACGACCAATTCGTAGAGTTAAGTATTTTCCTGTATTATATGTACCTGATGTTACACGCAGTTAATTTCTGTTCTAAAGGAAATAAACTTATGACAATTTAACATAAGGTTACCTTTTCCATCTTCGATTTCAACATCAGGTGCTACCATTGCAAATCTCTCCTTCAATATCTACGAGAAAACTAGAGTTAATTTAAGTGTGTGACTGGATAACAACAAGGATGATAAAAACAGAATTACTATCATGCTGTTGATGATTCTATCATTCAAGATAATGTTAAATTTTTGTTGATAACATTGGGGTGTAAGAAAGTTTAGCAGAGTCCATTTCGGTCTGTATCCGGATCACAGGCAGAACTAAACTACACGAAGTCCTATTACAAGTTTAACAAAACAATTACCAAAATGGAAAGAAAAATAGCAAAACCGCTGTATCTTGCAATAGAGCAAGTCTCCACTTTGTTTTGTTTCTCAGAGATTGGTTGCTGCCAATCATAATAATTATTTTCCTGTTGCTGATTAATCAGAAAACCAAGAACTTGGGTTGTGATTGGTTAATTAAACTGTCCACTAACAGGTGTCCAATGACAGCATTTTATTGATGGGGCACTGTCCGATAAATGATTTTGTCAGATTAAGGAAAAATTGAGCGTTGAATAAGCCAATCAAATTTGATAAAAATTGTAAGTTTTGTAATAATAAAACTAATAATGACAATGCCAACAGCTGCGATGATGACGATGAATGTTATTATTATGACAATAACTATAAGTGGTGTAGACAATGATGGCGCCAATGATGATCATAAACCATTTCCTTATGATGTTCCTGATCCCCTCTGACGTTTTAGTGCAGAGTCTCGACCACTGTTACCTTCTCTTCGAGCATCTTTACTGTCATTGTTGAAGTGTTGAGAATTACTGTCACCTGCAAAACAAACGTTTTGTGAATAAGTTTAAAGAAGCACATCTTTTTTCACTGGAACAACACCCACCAAAACCAATAGTAAGTTAAAATTTTGACCAGGTATTGTACTGTGATTTGAAACAGCTTCATATCTAGGTTACTTTCCCTTTATACGGTCTGGCGTGTCCGATCTATTCTTAAATCAGGGTTCGTTCATCTTCAGAAAGTCAAAAGTTCAGGGTTTTCCAGGGCTGTTTTACCGTTTTTTTCCAGGGCTTTTCCAGGGCTCTTGAATCCAAGAATGAAAATAACATTCACAATGATTTGTTTAAAACAAAATTTTTAAACGTTAAATTAGTTAATGTAATCACTGTAACGTAACAATGTGCTCCAAATGTATCATTTCAATACTAAGCAGTGGTTTGTAATGAAATTAACAAAATGCACCGTTTTCGAGAATATATCTTTTCAATACGGTTCTGTGAGATAATCCAGGACTTGGTAAAAAAGAACTCAAGGGCTTTTCCAGGGGTTTCCAGGGCTTCAAAAACTTTCCAGGGTTTTCCAGGATTTTCCAGGATTTCCAAGGCCCGTACGAACCCTGTTAAATGGAACATACGAATTTTTAGAACTGGTTCGGGACAGAATGGATCGCTCATTAATCAGAGTTGCTTGAAGTTTTCCCGCTCCGGTCTACCAAAGCGCGGGAATTCGGAGAGTTAAGGAGGGGAAAACCGTGTGCGTGTGCCTTGAACCTTTCCATTCAAACTGGCCAGAACCAAAACTTTTCGGATGGACAAATGAAAAGCAATCATTGTTTCATGTATTATTCTTGTATGCTCCTTTCTAATTAACAGAAGACACTGTTTAACTAAAAAAGAGCAAAAAATTTTTGAATTTTTCTCCCATTTCCTCTAGAGTGCTGAAAAAGTTCCCCTTTGGAGTTAATAGAGCTCTTATTGTTAAGGAAGTGACTGAAAATCTCCACTGACCAAACTTTCCCATTACCTCGGGTTTAGCAGCACAGACGTAACATTTAGGGTTAGGTGGGGCCAAACTACAAGGGACCAGCAGCTTCTTCCGCGGGTTGGGCTGACGATTGAGATAAATCTGGAAAATGGACAAAAACAAAGTTTGTTACACCTTACTATTTTATTGAAAAGACACTTCGCGTATTCTGATTGGTTCTTTAGTGGTCTGAGTTTCCCATAATGCCTGTGCGCGCTGAATTGGATGTGCGATTTTGAAGTAATGAACTTCCACTTGCACAGTGTTAGTGCAGTTTTTTTAGTAAAAACGCCAAGTAATAAAAAACTTACTAATCCAAAATACTTGGTCTTTACAAGAGTGGTCGAGTTTATACAGTACTAGAGGCAAATTATCCATCTGAAACAGATAACTCGTCCAGATATAAATCCACTGTTATAACGAATTGTGGGCCAAATGTCGTCTCTGCTTGAGTCGTCAGTCGGCCTGTCTATTAGCTGTGCTAACTGAGGAATTGCTCATATCAAACAGACAATTCGGCCGTCTAGTTTACACTAAGACAAATTACGCGTCAGACGGATATTTCGTCTCTAGTATAAATTCGGCCAATATCAATTTTCAGCCTGGACGATTGTCCCCTGATATCGCTCGGTCAATACCACAAGACCTCAGTTTTATATTTCCCTCACATACCTCACTTTCGGTTGATAAGTACTCAGTATATGAACTCAGGGCAGAATACATTCATCAGTTTAATTTACATTGTAATGAATCAACTTTACAGCTGTACAGAAACTGATTCAACTATGTAGTTGCTCTCAGCGTATTTGTAATACTTAGAAAATCTTCGTTCGGCCACATCTTTAAATACTTTCAAATAACTACCACGGTTCTTTGCACAGTCTGCCATTTTCAAGGTCTAATAATTCATGGATGAAACACGTCTTTCTCCCATCTTATTAATAGGACTTTATAGATGCAAGTAATGAGAATTTAGCAACACATCATTTGCTACTTCACAAAGCAAAGGGGTTTAAGACGGTCACAAGTTACTTAATCAAATTGGAAGCTTGGTAGAATAAGATTATATGGTATCACCGAGTACAACGGTGTTATACAAGTTTAAATGAAAAGACACCTGCTTACCGTTTTACACTTGCCCATCTGACCACCGAGAATGCTTAGAGCTTGCATCACAATAACGCCAGCTATGACAGCATTTGTTGTCGCAATTGCCGGGATTATATTACCAGCCATCGCTGAGGGGAGGATGAAAATGTAAAGATGTTAGGCCTTAATATGATTATTTACTTGTAAATGCTGTCACTTAAAATTGTTCGATTCTTACACTAATGAAAATGTTTTAGGCTTCTTTTCTAGTGCAATAGACCAATGCAAGGTTTCCATTGCCATTTCGAATGTGGGGCAGCCACAGCAAAAATTACAGCAAATGTATGGAAAATTCTTCAACTTTCAACACTGACAACTCTGCAATTAATTACACACTGGATTTTGACAAAAAATGTCTTTTAAAATAAGTTGATTTGGAAATTATATATTCAAAATATAAAGAATAGGTATGGGTTTTTCTGATCAAAACGAAAATTTCAAAACTCCATACAAATCCTTGAATTAAAATATGTACTATGAAGGTTGTACCTAAACTCTTCTTCTTGTTTTGAAGATACAATTTCCACATCATTTTTTTCTAAGGACACATTTTTTGTCGAAATCCGAAGTGTAATTGCAGTGTTATAAAGGTCGAAAGTTGAAGAACTTGCCACACATTTGATGTAATTTTTGCTGCGACTAACCCTAAACCAAGGTGACAATGGAAACTATGTAACGGTCTACTGTTAATCTTTTTCCTCATTAAACCTCAAGTTCAGATTAACAGAGTCCACAGAATGAAGAATATGACACAGTTAGTAATTGATGGAAAATTGAGCAGGAATTGGTGTGTACTTTTTGAGTAATAAGTTTTTAAAAAGTTCCAGAATTACAAAAAATGTTTTGTTAGTTAGCCGGCAAAAGTTGCCATCCAGCCAAGTACTCATAAAAATTAATGTTTTATTAGATTCTGACGTTTTCAAGCAATCGTTTTCCCAGAAACATTCAACGTACCACACTAAAATCTTCTGGGGAAAATAAGATCTGCGTTGGTCTTTTGATTTGCAGTTGGGTTTTTTTCTTTTGTGAGGCAAATGTAAACAAAAAGATCCCCTTATTGGTACTTAAAAACGTGTGAGATCTTGACTGCTACAGGTCAGTTTCTGACCACTCTCCATCACTATTGTACTAGAATCACTCTCCAAATACTGTCGCATTAGCATCACTATCCGAGGTCACACTAGTGTCATTCTCCATCGCAGTCACACTGGTATCACTTTAAATAACTGATACACAAGTATCACTGTCATAACTGTTTTTCCACTGTCACTCTCCAATGCTGTCACACCATTGTCAACTTCTTGCTCTTGCAGAGCACTTTCAGTTTTCTCAGTAGGAAACTTACATTTGATGTCAAAACGACTCTTCATGGCTATACCAAAGCAGTGTGCCCTGATGTTTGCAGTACATGTAACAAAATCCATTGAGGCAGAATCATCCTACATGGGAACAAAAGAAATACAACATTACAAGGGAACCAATTCATCTAACTGCTAACCAGCAATAGCAAATCAGGTCATTTCAATCTTTGGTTGTAATTATACTATACCTGAGTATAGTAATTAGGTTCCTACCCTACAATGAATATACATGTATTGTAACAATAACAGTAACAGTAATAAATAGTAAAATAAAAGTAGTCATAATAATAATAATGATAATAAAAATAATAACAACAACAACAACAATAATAATAATAATAATAATAATAACAACAATAACAATAATAATAATAATAACAATAATTTATCAAAATGAGATTTTTTTTAAAAGAATGTGAGACAACTAGGATACACCCAGTCTTTGAAAACACAACAAACTGTTGGTTGTGTGATCAAAAGATTAGCTTTGGAAGGTATAATTCCCAGTGCCATGCACAATGCCCTAGTGATGTTACCTTGTCCCAGACAAGATCCTCTCCCTTGTTGGCAAGTTCCGTCTTTAGCTGGTCAACACTGCATTTAAAGAGTAAGCATTTGAAACATAAAAAGTCTAGGGAAGCAATCTGATTATTGAATTGTATTCTTCTCTTTGAGTAAAATTTTGAGCTTTTTCCAATAAATTGCATGACCCATGGAGCTATACAAGGGTATCAATTATTTTTACACAGGCTAATGGTTGTTCAAGTTTACCTTGAGACTTGTTGAAACAAAAAGAAGTCAACCTAGCTTTCAAGCCATAGATAACAATTAACATCACAATACATAACTTTATTTTGTATATCATCATGTGTAGTGCCACATTACTTTCAAATTTTATAGTTACCAAGAAAGTCTCCTTGCCACCTTCAACCCCCCCCCCCCCTTCACATAGGTTCGCTAGTCAGCGTATCCCCTTTCAAAATAGCTAGGTGGCCCCTATTCCACTGACCTACGGCCAAATATATTTGCACACTCCTGTATGCTCCAGACACGTTGATCCTGGAGTCCAGTGGTGACACCATTTTCATCTGAGCTACTACCTGCAACAATATAGTAAAACTGCAGGTTTGTTGATTGGTATTTTTATTTCATAATCTGTAAAAAGGTTCCCCTTTATGTGAATACATATGTAGTGCAAGTGCCAACTATTTAAAAACAAACAAGTTGCCAAAGGTCGCCACTCACTAGTAAGAGCGTCATCCCAGAGCAGAGGAGTTGGTGGTGTTCTCTTCTTCCACAGTTTGTCCATGGAAAGTAAATATTTTATATCATCACAGAACAACTGCAATGAAAATAAATTAATGAACATTTACATTAAAAAAATACATTCAAGCTTGCTGATGTTGAAAACTTAAAGTACATGTATGTACAATGTAAGTATATTTGTGTTATAAATAATTGCATCTTTCTAGTTCTAGATCCAAAAATAAATTTGCATCCACACAGTCACAAATTATGAATTTAATAGATAGTGTGTTCCCTAGTTAAACTACTATGTTATTGATATCAGCATTCTTGATTCTTCCTCAAACAAAAAAAATATTATGTCTGATCAGAGATTGGGTATTAACCCATCCCCTGAGATATACATGATTGTATACTGTTAAGTTCTGCATGTTCAAAGATTGTTCTTGGGTCCATCTTTTTGAAAGAGCTGAGGATCGCCTTTAGTAACAAAAGGTACCAGACTTCATGGGTTACCTTGTTGAACAACTTTGCAGAGTCATAGCCCGTGTCCTCAGCCCAAGACCTCGTTGACGTCCTCTGCACCCCACCAGTGGCACCATTGTCACTGTCATTCTGTAATGCCCGCTCCCCGGCTTCTGCAGCAGCCTCGGGGTCTTCTGTGTCAGGTGACACTTCTTCATCTGCATCTGCTTCGCCAAACAGTTGACTGCAAGGAAGAAGCAGTTTACTTGCCAATAGTGTTCAGTGCCACAGGTTTTCATTTTACATGCATGGTTAGGACAATAGGTATTAAGGGGAGCTACCTACTATGGATGATCATATTTTAACTTCCTTTTAAATTTAATACCACGCAGATGTATAAGAGTATACAAAATCACTTTGACTAACTCACAGCGATCCACTAGTTACAGTTAAAGTACATTTCAGTCTAAGATCCAAACCTGTGGAACAGTTTGCAGAGTTATGTTCATTCATCGTCACTTTTGAGAGACACTTAAAAACTTGCTAGCATTTTACTTTTATTGTAACATGTTAGTTTTTCAATTTTATCTTCTTTGTTAATTTTTTCATTTTTGGTTTAATTTTCAGTTCTAGCACCTTAATCTGCCAGCCAGTGTCCTTTGAATAGTTTCAGAACAAAAAGCACTTAAGATACTTAACTTAAATTTATTAAAACTATTCCAATATATAGATGTACCAGAGAGTTTGACCAGAAATCAAGTCACTCTATAGTTAAAAATTTGAACTTACTTGAACAAGTGCTTTGCCCACACAATGCAGTGGATTGGTTCAGATGGGGTATTTCTTATTGTACAACCAGGGAAGCTCTTCTGTGTAGGTTTTGGCTGGCACTCGTAGCACTCTGTTAGACCCTGGCATGAGGAAGAACTTATGTTTTTTTAACTGGTAAATTATTTGAATATGTGAAATGTTTTCCTCATAAGCAAAAAATCCCAGACTGGTATAAAAAGCAAGCTGCTCCTCTTGCCAATTTGCTTCAAGGCTCCTAATTTAAAATTCAAATTTTACAGCCACAACAAACTTGCGTGTGTACGAATCTCCTCATTTGAAACACTTAAATTATAAAAAGCAGAGCTAGTCTCACTTTTGGTAGTAAAAATAAGTTTGCACCTGTAAGGGTAGTGGTTGGTTAATAATTGCTAGCAGTGTTTTGTAACTCTGTATTTTATTCTGATTTCCATGTTGTGAGCAACAGGTAAGAAATCAATAAAAATTAAGTTTTACCTTTTTGATGACAGAAACCTGTCCAAGGTAGCCAGCAGTCCCGCTCTCCACAAGAGGGATATCTGCTGCAAGACACATCCTGTTCACATGATTTCTGGCAGCTGTGGGCACAAGACCATGCTTGAGACAACTAACTGCAGTAGATATAAGAACTACAACATACAAAACTTTCTACCTAAAGTGTAAAAAACTAAGTCCCACAATCACACACTGTAACATATCTACAATTTGCTGTAGTTTTCTTATTAATAATACATGCACCTGTATGTCAACAGCCACTAAGTACTGTTTTTACATGTATCTGCAACCAATTCAAGTCTAAACAAAAATAGCACTTATTTAAAACACTTATTGGCTTCCTCTAACTTTTTCCAGTTAATTGCACCCTTTTTAATAAGTCTTTTCTTTATTTTCTATCACTTGTCTTTTTTGTCTTTTTCAACTAACATTATGTTTATAATACTTACAGCAACAACAATTCATTATATAATCATTAAAAAAATTGAATCTCTTTCTTTAAACAAAATATGGTCATTTACTGTACCTCTGTTGTCCAAAGCATTCATTACCAGATCAAACTGTCTGAAAAAGTCCACTCCATAATCAGAACTGTAAAACAAACAACAGCAACAATATTAATAAAAACAAACACATTTACGCTGCTCATAGGGGAAGGGGAAAGAATCTAAAGAAGCACAAAATTTAATATAAAATAGTTAAATAAAGTAAGCTGTAAGCTCAAACTGAAAACCTGAGGGTTGAAGATATGGGAAATTTCAGGGATAAAACATATTAATTTTGTGAAACAACTGATTGAAAGAGATTGTAATTAATATGTCTAACAGTTCAAAATAGCCACTTGCAGTTTAAGGACCTTGCCAGCGATTTTATTTATGCAACATAGTTTAAGATTAGAAATCAATAAAATTGTTGTTTTCACTTAGTCAATAATTGTGCTTGTAAAACCAAAGTTTCACTTCTGGTGTGCATTTTTCTTCCTTTATCGGCGAGATGAGGTTGAGTCTGCTTTACTCAACATGCAAGTTGAGAAAGTGTTTGTGTTTGTTCTTGTGTTTCTCAGTGCTGAGAAAGGTAGGTTGAAAATTAATGGTACATGTATACATGTATATACAGTGTGAGCATAATCAATTAAAAATAATACATGTAGGCCATAGTTTTTTAATTTTTAGTTTTATAAACGGGTGCTGCCAACCCAAAATTTGTCTTTTTTAAAAAAAATTGTTATTTTATTTATGTCGACCTGTTTTTGGCACAAGAAATATTAAAATGCGAAACTCCTATTGTTGTGGCTATCAATCGGTTGTTGAACAATTGAAACATTACCTCATTACACTGTCATGGTGGGCTTTGATGTTCACATCAGGATTAAAAGATAATGCACTGTCACGAGCCACCTGGAACAAGATAGATTTAATTTATTATAAATTTACAGAAGTTTACTCCAATGGATTACCATAGGGAAAACAGTGCCGCAACAAAGGGTCTGTGAATTTGGAATCCTGTCCACATATATCAGCCACAAACCTTTGCTTTAGACTGTCCAACATGCTTCTTATGGAATAAAAACTGCCTGTTCAAGTTGCTAACATCAATGGTGTCTAGATCAATCTGAAACAAACAGAACAGATGTCGAGCATTATTTTAATTTGAACTCTACTGTTAACCTCACACTTTCCTAAAGGAAGCTTTTTAATGCCTTGAAAGAGTATTAGCCATATTATTGCCTTAAACCTTTCCCTAAGCACAGAGGCTTGTGATTTCTTGTAAAAGGGGAAGTAGTATTTAACACTTAGACACAAACCACATATAATTGAAAATGATCTCTTGACAAGGATTGTGTTATAAAGTTTTGCTGTGAGTTCTGGGACTTTTCATCCCATTTGTTTGGAATCCCAAAGTTTGTCAAGGGGTCCTGTTTCCCTCTCGTTATCTTCTCCTCAATTTTCTAAGGATATGATCCTTTGGTGTCCAGCAGAAGAAACAAACATTCCAATTTCGGTACAATTTTTTACTATCAAATATAGACACTGAAAAAAAACCCAAATGCCTTTGTTCCAACGTTTCAAGTTAAGCATAAAGATGGAACTTTTATTAGGGGGGGTGAATGGGTTTGCGGTGATGCGGTTTTACGTCTTTTTTGGTGCGGTTTTTCGGAAATTCTTATTTTTACTTACGGTGCTGCGGTTTCATAATACTGAGCGGTTTGCGGGTTTTATCAATTTTCGGCCACGGTTATCGGTGAAAATGTGTTTCCAGACCTGTTTAATATCAGCCGTCTCGCTTGCTGTATGGTGGTTATATAACTTTTTTTGAGCGGTTTTGCGGTTTTCAGGACCCTCTTACGCCCCCCTCTTTATTTGATCAATTTAACCTTTGCACACAAGGGGGGGGGGGGGGAGCATGCCAAATTACAAAATCAAAATGAACTTTTGAGAAACACTTTGCGCTAGCATGATCACTGCTTGATATCAGAGTAAGTTTTTGGTTCCAAATATATTTCTTTTATTTTGTTACTGTTTTACTTGTTCCAAATGTTATGTATATTTGTTGTGTAAGAACAGTGAAGAAGACTGCAATGGTTATAGGACACTGGATTTAGAGTCAACAGACCGATATTGTAAACAATCAGGGTTTTTTCTTTTCTTTTTCTCTTCCAATAGCAACAACATCATGTAATTAAATTTGTTAAAAATCAGGAAAGCTATGGTAGCATTCAACTTTAAGTATCGATTACTATGATCCTATTAACAATCTACCAAACAAACTACCGCAGTTGGCAATTTTTTCGACAAACTTGCATGCACCACTGAAAGATGATTTTACTTTCACATGATGTAAACTGGTTCATGTTTCTTTACCAGATGTTGTTTATCTATACTCTGCTTCGATCTAACACGTATTAATTATTTTTGACTAAAATATCAAGCAAATTTTAAAATGTTGAGCGAGGTCCTTTACTCCTTGTTGTTATAAAAGTCAGTTCTACATGTAAGAACTTTACATCGACGGTCTGTAAAACAAGTCAACAATCCAAACCAATAACAGAGCTACAACGCAGTTTTAATAGAGAACTCAATTTTATCCTAACACACTGAACATAAAAACCAATTGACCTCTTGAAGAATTGCGGAAATCGTAACACACAATCATTTGACAATTCACATCAATTGACGTGCACGTGAGTTATGACATGTACAAAATTTTTAAAAGGGACAATAAATACTTGAAGGGGCCTTACCACTTCTATAGTCCTAAAGCCAGTCAAAACTATGTTCTTCAATAGCTCACATCCTATTCCTCCAGCTCCAACCACTAAAATGCGGGAGTTTCTAACTTTCTCTGCTAAACTTGTACCCAAAGTTCCCTGATACAAACTTTCAGCTGTTCCCGCCATGTTTGAATGGTTCGAATACAGAGCCTTCGATTCGGTGAGCCAGCGGATGGAACCCAGAGCGTACTCCGTTTGGTACATTATTATTTTATCACACAGAGTCCGCACAAATCATGCCCCAGTTAACGCAAAACTGAATCTGATTGGCTGATAAAAGATTTTGGCGCTCATTTCAATGACGTTATGTACCGAAAAAAATGGCGTCCAGCTTTTAGCATTACTTATGTCTTTTAACATTTACTGTCTGTTTTATTTCTGAAGCTCTTCGCAAAATGACAAAAAACACGGACACCGTCTTAAAACTTTTTAAACGATTCAAAAAGGAAGAACTAGTGGAAGTTTTGTGCGAATGTGGTCTCCTTAAACAGGCATCGCTGGAGACGAGTGGCAGTAAAAGTTCTTTTATCAATCGAGTTTTGCGATGTTGTCCTGCGATAACTGCTCGTCATGTGTCCCTAATCGATCTAATGTGTAAGTACAGTGACTTCGTTCTATTGCGTATTATGACCTTCAACACTTTTGTTCTTGTTGTTTTGTTTCATTGAAACAGTAAAATTTTGAGTAAATTCGAAAACATACCAGTTTGTGTGTAGACTATCTGTGATTCTGCGCAGTCTCCCCAGGCCACCCAGTTCGTCAGGCGGTGAGCTCGAGGGTAATTGCCCCCCTCAACCCCA
>JAOBRG010358561.1:0-12789 GCA_027574985.1 Umimayanthus nakama
CAAACACAAGCGCAAGGTCACTCATACCAGCGATGCAAGTGATGCGAGCAATGCAGGTGAAGCTGATATTGGGCTTGCATCTGCATCCTCTTATACATGCAGAAATGCAATGTTTAACCAATCCTAAATTATGAACTTACAATGCCAGGTATTCGTTCCAGAAAGGGTTTTTGTCATCCCTAAGCATACTGGTTCTCTTACGCTGTGCTGGGTTGTCAGTGGATATTACACAGTAAGGGCTGATGGAACCTGACAAGAATAACACACAAGTGTCACCATAGAGCACTACTTTCACTGTAACAGAACAGTTCAATACTCTTTAGAAAAAAGTCCAAGAAAAGGGCATTCTTGCCAAAAGATCAAACAAAGCTAATGCTGTCAACAAACATATTATATTGTTGGTTTCCTATTGAGCTCCTCCTCCTCCTACTCCTACTACTACTGCTAATACTACTGCCATCGCTACTACTACTACTATTATTACTACTACTGCTATCGCTGCTACTACTACTACTACTATTACTACTACTACTACTACTACTGCTATCGCTACTACTACTACTACTACTACTACTACTACTATCGCTACTACTACTACTACTGCTATCGCTAGTACTACTACTACTACTACTACTACTACTGCTATCGCTACTACTACTACTACTACTACTACTACTACTACTGCTACTACTACTACTACTACTACTACTACTACTACTACTACTACTATTACTGCTACTACAAACTACTAAGTACTTAGTTAACAGTTAACCACCAAAGGCAACGTGACTACCGCGATATTCACAGAGCCTGAGGTGACTAATTGTTTTAGTAATAATTGAACTGGTGATTATTCGAGAAAATAATACAAATATAGCAATTTTTTAAAAAACATTTCATGTTCCATTTTAAAAAACTCGTGCCTAAACATGCTTTGCTTGTGCGTCATTAGTATAATCATCTAGCGGTGATTATAGCGAGAGAGAACGAAGTTTTCGACCAATCAGCGCGTGCCATTTTCGATAACCACCAGTGCAATTTTACTAATACTACATGTACTACAACACCTCTTCCTCCTCCTCCTACTACTACTACTACTGCTACTGCTACTGCTACTACTGCTGCTGCTGCTGCTGCTACTGCTACTGCTGCTACTACTACTACTGCTACTACTACTACTGCTACTGCTGCTGCTGCTACTGCTACTGCTGCTACTACTACTACTACTACTGCTACTACTACTACTTCTACTACTACAGAATTTAGCTACTTCTACTACTACTACTACTACTACTACTACTACTACTACTACAGAATTTAGCTACTTCTACTACTGCTACTACTACTACCACTACTACTTGTATATTAAAACATAGCTTGTGTTAATAAGTAAAATTAATAGCACTTAACAGCCATTAAACACCAATTCTAGAAAGAAAACCACAACCTCGTCTAACTTACTATTTTTAATCCTGCCCTGCAGTTCAGTGGCTTTTATAACTGCAAAGCAAACATGAGAAACGAACAACAGTTCTTACAAGTTTGTAAAAAGAACAATAAGGATTTACTGTACATCTGACTTCTGAAGTTCTGTGTTTTAGTAGGGCAGCACATTATTGCCTTGATTCAAGTAAGAAATGGGTTGAAGAGGCACTAACTTGGTGGAGTAAATTTTTTCAAAATTTGCTTTTAAAATCCTAGGAATTTCAAGCTGCTTAATCAAAACAGGAGTTGAGGGGAAGGGGGTGGGAGGAAGGGTTTGGGGGTGGGGATGGTGGTGGGGAGAGGAATCATTCAAGCAACTGTTCTGATGTAGATGAAATAATATAAAACTGTCAGTGGTATTCAATGGAAGAAAACAATCACACTACGTGCAACTTATGGAACAAAGAGAAGTTGAAACATACATTATGTACACTGACGCAACCAGAGTTTGTATCAAACCAATGTAAAATGCATCCACACCTTTGATGAGAAGCTTCCCAGCATGGCCGACACACGACTCCGCTGAAGGAGATAGTGTCTTCTCTTTCACACTCTGAAACAGTGTAAAGAAGTGGATCTGAAGCAAACTGATCATTTTGCTATATTACTCAGAACCCCCTTCCTCCTCTAGAGAAAACGCATGGATACACAAAATTTATTAAAACGTTTTACTATTACTAGAAAACAGAGCACTGTAACACTCATGAATGTAAGTGAAAACCCAGACTCTAACTCCATAAAATCTCTTTTAGGCTGCAGTTATAAATGTCTTTCTTCACAAAACTAATCTGTCACACAACAAGTAGTCTAAAATCTCTCCCCTTCGACACTGCACCCCCCCCCCAGCCTGCTGCATAAATTACACAATAATTACCTATCTCTTAAGTACACAATACAATAATTATAATAACATCTTATGAAAAATGAATAAACCAACTAAAGATTGGATATAAATAAGTATGTACTACGTAAATACAACTAGTTATTGCTGATAAAACTTATAATACTGTCATCAGTTGCTTTTAGAACTAGCCTTTTCACGCGCTACATGTTAGTTTATCTGCTGTACTTAATGATTATACTGAAGAAAGAAGAACTGATAAATTTCTGATCTGTAACTAGTTAACATGTACGGTAAGTATAAAGTGTTCATGGATAGACAACGGATGCCCCTTACAAGTTTGCAAACGTACTACAAAGGTACACTGTCTTAGTGTCACTACTAGGAAAAGGCATTGCACAATGCTTGTTGTCAAAACACTCTGAGATTTGCTCGTCTTTTTCAGCAGTTGTATTTGTATAAAAGCAAACATCTTCAATCAGTCTATATGATATGTGTACTGACAGCCATACATATTTTGACAATATAAAATTAAACAGCTGCATAAAATTATTAAAAAAAGAAGAAAAATTTGCTAATAACATTTTTTATTATCAACAATTTTTCTTACAGATGGTAAAAGTACTAGTCGACAAGATCTAGCTGACATGGTTCTTATAATTTTTCTAAAAAAACGAACTGTTCGCTTTGAGCGCAATACATGTTTTAATTTAAATACATTCATGATCAATAGTAGCAGCTGCGTGGTAAAAAAATGACTTCACTAACAAAAAAAAAATTTGGACTGTTTCAATTAAAACAAATTATTCATTGTTTCATAAATATGGATTTTTATATGTTTTGAACAGTACACGTGATTAACTGTGCCTAACTTTTGCATGACCTGTAGTGTCATTTATTGTTAATGTCTAACTAAGGGTTTTGTTCTCTATACCTTAAAGGTGTTCCTTTTAAAATCAAAAGTTTTTAATTTATGCAAACAATTATTTTTCTCAACTTTTGAACTTTATAAAAAGAAGTATAAAACTCAGTTCACGTATTGAAATGAACAAAACTAATGAATAGTCATGCATTGTTCATGTACACATACATGTATATCCACAGCTGGTCTTCAGCAGTTGGACAGTGATTATTACTGCAACTTTCACAAAAAAACGTCTACCAGACAAGAGTTTCAAATTTTCTTTTTAACATGGCTCTACTCCATAAGTATGGTAAATCATGCAACCATATATAGTATTACAAGTAAACAATCATGAACAAGTGTCAATGAACTGTCAAGAAGTGCTATGTCCTTCAAGCCATATCTGAAGCTTGAGCAAGTTTAACTTTTGAACACATTTACAGCTTGTTCTAAAAACTAATATCAAATGCTTTGCTTTGAACATAGCACAATTGGCTTACCTTTTTAGTGTGTAACTGGGTCTCATCCGAGTACACATACAAGAACACATTGATAAAATGATTGTTCTCAACATTCAATACAGAATTTCGCTTGGAGCCCATTTTAACTCTTCAAAAACTTACAAATGAAAACCTGGTTTGAAGCTGAAATGACCAATGATCCTAGTTTTAATTTTATCAGCATTAAAATCTTTATGATCAATGTCATTTATGATGCTGAAAACAGTTTGATTTTGCCAGACATCATGGCCCCAGTGACCAGATATACAGCCATGTACACTTGTATATGTTCATTATTTATAAACACAAGCAACTGCTAGAAGTAAAGAAGAGAAAAAATCTACATATTGCCAAAAAGTTCAAAACACAAAGACATAAATATTTAATGGTATTTTGACATATCTTTCTGCTGTGATTGGCTTATGTTGCTAACTTGAAAGCAGATTTTTCCTGTGGCTGAATACTACTGAATGTGACAAAAAACACCTGGCTAATCATTAAAATTTTATACAAAGAGCTAGACTCCACATGAATTTGAAACAATAGTAGTTATTCGATATTCAAAACAAAACAACAGGTGCCAGCCATTAGAATATTCTCTTACTAATTTTTTTGCATTACAGGACAATTAATCATAAAACTTTTTAATTTACAAAACAGTCTGCCATTGGCAACTGAAAAACTATTTTCTGATGAGGATTCATATGAACCAACAAATTAAGAGCAAACCAAGAAAAAAATAAGATTCATACAATTACATGCAGTGGTATATAGTATTATTGTAATCTAACCATCAAGTTTCAGACATTGTAAATTCTAACCTGCTGCATTTTCCCATTTTATTGGAATTTATCAGTTAATTCTTGCAAAAATGGCATTAATTTTTTAAACCTAGTCATTCTAATAGAGCTCTACATATAGACAGTATTGTCTAACAGTGTTTGTGCTGTAAAAGTTGATGGCAGCTCAAATGACACACCACAGGTTATCAAATTGAAAATACCAGGCACTATAAAACAATATAATTAAGTACTGGGAACCTTAATAATAATCATTTAAACCAAAAATTTATGTTTTAAAAAATAAAGACAATTTTATGTATTAACTTGGCTTCAAAGTGAAGCATTACATTATATAATTCAGAAAACATAACTGAGCATAATTCTAAACAGTAATACATGTGGAATGGGCTTTATGAACAACAGAATCAACTTCACACCAGAAACAGATTTTTGGTCCTGGCCGGTAGCCAAGGAACCTTTCATTATGGCAAAATATTTCTAAAATAAAACCTACATCCAGGACTAGTGCAAATTGGGTTTTGAACAACTGGGCACTGATGCCCAGCTAATTTATGTACCGGTACATAGCATATAGGCATGAAAAAGATTAAAATTTGAGGCTAAAACCTGGGGAAAATTGATGTAAAGACCTAAACTTTCCTTCAAACTCTGAGTTTCAACACTGTTTAAGAGATGCTACATGAAGTGATGAGTCACAGTCACTGTCCATACCTGATCTGCCTACGACGCCATACTACATGTATTGTACACTGTCCGTACCTGATCTGACTGCAGTGGTATGTTGGTGACTGTCTTGCATATGACATCCTTCACCTTCTCCTCCACTGTCTCAACAATCGGTGGTTCACTACCATCCTACACACAAAGTGAGGTTTAATAATAAGTAAATATAATTATCTACTCCCCAAAACAAAGGAATTCTCATGGAATGAACAATGAATACCTGAAAATGAACTAGTAAGTCGTAACTAGTGGAAAGAGAAATGTTTTCCTTTTATGGATGAAAGTATTTGTTATCTGATTATGCAACCATGGTCCTTAGGGTGATTATTGTGCAAAGCATATAAATCATAAGCAAGAGTTTTCACAAGTGAGGCAATGAGGTTTAGCTCACTTAGTTTTTACTTGATTTTTCATTTTTTATTTCATTGCTGGCATTGTACATTGACCGAGAATATATTAGACTGGGAGTTGAACCCCAACAATACAAACAATACAAACATAAAAACAACTGAAAATTACTTTTGAAATGTTTCCAAAGTTTTCTGAAAATTCCAAAACATTTCTGTTCCTGGGTCATACAGTAATAATGCATGGTACTGATAAATTATGCACTATAACTGAAGCTTTTGTAATAATAATAATAATAATAATAATATAAACAATAATAATAATAACTTAATAATAATAATATCAATTAATAATGATTTATTAGAAGTTTATCTACAGAGTAGTTTTACCTCTGTTAAGAGGAATCTTATATAGTAAGTCTTTATATACACACTTACAATTATAATAACTATATTATTGATATCTACTGTAAAAAGTAAAATTACAAGTTATGGAAAATCCATGTGGGATTAGTTCAACCATAGTAGCTTTAGATCTTAAAGTTTTAGTACATTCTTTGGCAAAAAGGTGATATCTGGGAATTAACCTGCTGCTTGCTGTTAGGACATTATGCAAGTTTGCTACAGAATCTTAAAAATCAATGTTCTTTTTAACAAGGGGATCTGCAGAAGTAATGCACTACTTGATCGCAAAGATTAACTGCATGATGTCTTTTATTAGAAAGTCAGGCCATTCGTTATTATACAGGCAAAGAGCATGATGCTCAAGCTTTCAGATGTTAAGTTGAACATTTTCCAGTGTCTTGTAGCCATCAAGGTCTCTGAGAAACTATACTCCTAAACTTGGTAACTCTGTAAAGCCCAGGAAAAATTCAAGGAGACAGCTTCATTATAACACACAGAGCCAGGTCTGTGGTACTCTACAGTGCCTGGGAACATCTCTTGTTTAGACTATATTTATGATTAAGATCCTACCACTATACAGTGCTGATAAATAAAATGTATGGATGGTTTCATCAACAAAACTTGAAATGGTTTGTATTTTATTTGGCCAAAAAGTTAGGTAAAAGATTGACATTTCATCACAGCAAGTTATAACTAAACTCTCAAACCTTTTACCAATGCAAAAATGAACAGTGAAACATATATGTAATGTTCAGTTTTATCTAATTTTGTTGATAAAAGCACACAAGTTTTTGATTTGCTCAGTGTAGTAGAAAAACAGTTTTCCAAAGAAACAGTTCTAACTTCAACGAATTGTTTTGTTAAGCTTTTATTGTTTTGTATGTCCCAGAAAACACTGGCCCTAATCATTGACAAAGACTTGCATACAGTTACAATGTTGTGAATCTTGACTGCAAGTATTTGCCAACTGAAGACAGTTTAAAAACATTTATTTTTGTACAGCTGCTCAAGGAAAGTATTTTGTAATAAACTGACTATTTATTTTCTCAGCACTGGCTAAAATCTTGATTAAACAAAAATATTATGTCACAGTTGTAACAATAAAGTCAAATTCAGTGATTCTGGCTAAAGGTCTGAGGAGATATGGACAGAAATAAACAAAGTCACCAGCACCTGTTGCTACCTGTTACATGAGTGGACAGTCAAATTTCAGTTTCTTAAGTCTTTTTTCTTTCTTATTATGTGTAGCCATATGAACAAAACCATCTGTTAAGAATCACATTTAATTAATTAGCTGCTGATTATTTTAATTTGGTAAGAGATTTTCTCAGGTCAAGATTTATTTGCCTTAAAAGTCAAATCAAAAACTGTGTAGTGCCACTCTTAAACAAGGACCACTCAAGGCACATTTCCATAAACAACAATTTGTTGCCAACTCACCAAAGTGTCCTCTTCAACTACAGTTAGCACTGTACATTGCAATGTTGTTTCCTCCGAGTGAGCTACGACCTCGGCATCAGCAACTACATAGTTTACATTTATGGATTTAGCCAAAATACTTGCTTAGGAATTCAATCAAAACTCATTTTGAAAGCACAAGTTAAATCAACACTCAACAGAACTCCTGCCTAACACATAAAGTACCTTGTTTAGAAGCGTCTTGTCCCATTACCAAAATGAGACAACTTCACCTCAGGCAACACCTTAATTTAACCAAATTTTCACTGTTTCCTGATTGATACAGTTAATGAATTAAACCAAAGAAAAGCACATTTCATTTGGCTTCACAGTCATTTCCCTTAACACTTCTCAAGATTGACAGTAAATTATTAATCAAGTGTATCTACTAGTGGTCAATACAAGCCTGTAGTATCAGCAGAAGTGATTCTGAGTACATCAGGTAGACTGGGTACTAGTTTTCAAGTTTCAGACATGATGTAATCCTTTTGCAGCAGCTTAAAGCTCTGTATCCCACTAAACTCTTAGCCTCATCAGCTAGTATATAATGTCAATCTACTTAAATATAATATTTTATAAAGACGCTCATGGTTAAGTTTTAGTTTTGAATCATAGAAGATCTGGTAAAGACAGTGCACATTTCAATTTGTTATAATTTTAGATATAATATTAACCTTTTCATTTATATCACTCATAAAGTTTATCTCTTAGCTTTATCAATGTCTACAATGTCAATGTATAATCATGTACTTACACATTCAAGTAAAATTTATTTAATATGCTTTAGTTTTTAGTTTTGAATAGCAGAAAATCTATCATCACAGGGGCAGATCCAAGATTTTCAAAAGGAAGGGGCACCAACGAGCCCCGAAGGTGCAAGCTTTCTAAAATGGCCATTTCCAGCATCTTGGAGGAATTTTTTTCTCCTTATGTACTAATTTTATGCTACAAAATTTCGTTTTTGTAAAAAAAGAAAAAAAACATCCAAAAGGGCACAGGCCCCCCTGGATCCGCCACTGCATCATGCAAGAATTTGTCTACATGTAGTCTACATGTACAAACTACTGGTTTCCTTCAGCTCTAAGTCAAGGATCAGACTGTGTCTTCAGATACAAGAGTATATATTAATTTGTTTTTATTATTAAGTTATAAGGCTAGTTCCAAAGATTTCCACCTTTAAATGACTAAGTTTTGTTATAGTAATATTGATTAATTATAATATAAAAAGTTATTATAGTGAAATACAGTTTATTATAATAATAATATTTAATATTAAGTAAAAATAACAACTCATTAATATAAGTAAAAAAAATGATTTTCCTAACCATAATTTTAGGCCCTTAATTTGACATGTACAAGTCTGTAGCTAGTAGAAAGTATATTTTTTTCATTTGAAACCAACTAGAAAGACTACCGTATTAACCAACATGTCCCATCAAAGCATAGTCACATAATTGATAAGATAAAATCTATTCAATAAAAACCTTTCAAAAACCTGTAAATACACAGCAGCAGGTAAAACCCAAACAATAGCAGGTACATAATTATACTTGTATCCAGTACACTTGCACCATTTATCCTTTTTTGTTTTTGCAATTTTATTTGGATTGTAATACCAACATACATACATTTGGCAGGCAAGTATTCAAGTTTACCTATACATTCAGTTTTTTTACACTAACATTGCTATTATAATAGAAATGCTATTTGGTCAACAATTACCATGTTCGTATATGCCCCATTTCTTGTGAAAGGCAGTAAAATCATTTCTTTTAACAGCAAAAAAATGAAGGTATTTCTCGGTGCATTACTGGTTTTTCATCAAGTGCTTGTATTGTAATATCGAAGGATTTCCCCCATTTCTCCTACATTTCCAAGAAGTATAAGTATATTTAGCAAATTTTAATGATCAATTTGTGAACTACTACCTAATATTCCTAATCGTACTACATCTTTCTCTGTTAAATTCAGTAAAACATTTTCTAATCCTTCCCAAAATGTTCCCAAAATATTCTTAGTCCATTTGAGTTAAAAAAAGACTAGCACTTTGAGGTCAAGCAGTTGCATATTTTTCTTTGAGCAGTCCATTCAATTTACAACAGATACCATTTTATACTAGTATGCCCCTGTACATTCAAGTAGTCTCAGGAATATGAAGTGCATGTATATATGTATAGTTTACATGTATAGCCATCTCATCAACCGACTTGATTTTTTAACGTAAGACTTTTTCTATAATTATTAATAACAATTTCATTGTTGTTCATATAATTATTTAGTGTAGACCTGATGTATCTTTTATTTTTCATTATTTTATTTCCTTTATGGTCACCCCTCTTGGTAAGGACTATTCGTAAGTATCAGAAGATGTGATATACTATGGCATACTGAACATTTCAACTATAAAAGCTGACAAGAAGGAAGCACTTTTTTCTTTGACTAATTGTACAAATATTTATGTAATGTTCAATTGAAAATTTTGAGATCATTTTAAGATAAAGTAAAAAATTCAAAATAGGTCTACCAGATACTGTACCCTCTCATCACCCATCACCCCCCTCCACTAAAAAGTATTTAGTACTTACTACTGTAATCAACAAAATACCTTTTGTAAAACAGTTGTGTTCAGGCTGATCTCAGGGTTGCCAATAAAACTGACACCAGCTTGCAAACTCTTTGGCTTGGCATTCATTTTGAACGCTACCTATATCATGCAAGAAAATATAAGTAGCAACGCGCTTTAGGTTGAGCTGTTCATGCACTGTGTAACTCTATAATAGGATCCTTATTCACATGTATAATCCATGCATGCATCCTAAGAAAATCACTGATAAACAAAGCAAGCAAATCTAAAGTGTCTGACATTTTGTAAGATTCAGATTCAGTTTATTTCAAACTACAGTTTACAGGTGTTGCTGGCACCGCAGGTAGCATGGCTAATCTAGGCGGGCCAGCGTAACTTTACTGAAGAGTATACTGCTAAAGAGCAATAATAGACCAGTTTTGTAGGTAAATGTTTTAGTTAAATTTTGTTCATTACTCTGTTATATGTCACAATAAATTGCACTATATGTAACATACTGCTAGTACATTCAAATAGTACAAACCCTCACTACTGTAAGTCAAGCCTCCCGCTAACTCGAAGTAACTTTCGTTTCCCTTCACATCTTTTTCTATACTATAATTGTACCCTTGTTAACTGGAACTTCTGATTACTTGTAGCTTTTTAGATATTCCCCCTGAAGGTTGGAGTTATCGGGACTTTTAAAACTGTTAAATAAATATTGTAATTGTAAGGACTGTATGTATGTAAAAGAAAAAACACATCAGACAAATAATACAGCATCTCCCCTGCTGTTTGGCTTAAAAACCCGCTGCTTGGCTTTGAAATAACACCACTGACTTTGCCTTGGGAAAATACTCATTCAAGTTAAATATCAATTCTTACTGAAAACAAAACAGTCTTTTCTTAGTTAAATTTTTTCTCTAAATATTCGCCTTTTAAACCTCTCTTTCTGCATTCTGTAAGTTGTTGACCATGTTAAACTCTTTTTACTTAACAAAAACAGCAGCATGGTTTAAAAGCAAGCTTAATCATTGCAAATAAAGCACTTAAAACTTAAAAGTTTGGAATACACCAGTCCCCCCTCCCTGCAGCCCCACTGTCCATTTTGGATTAAGCAGCAACCACCCCTTGGTCTTGGCAAAATCCTGGGGAGAACACTGATTTCCAAGAGTTCTATTATCATCCAGATAAAATAATTTTATAATACTAAATCACTAGTAAGTCAGTGTCAAATGTTCTTGCCTGTGTTATTATCCCCCCATCCCTAGCTCTATATTGTAAAGCAAACAATTGTATGACCCCCTCATTTAGTGGTCTAGTAGAAGTGTAGTAACCAAAAACGTTCCATTAGGCTTACAAACAATATATATGGTACATGCTACATTGGCATTCTAACCAGTCTTAGCTCAGTATAACTTCAACTTTGGTAGTACAACTAAAAATCAAATCAAATTTTAATTGTTGGCATAGGTGCAACTGAAAAAAAATGTACTTTTAGCCTTGACAAGCTAAAAGCACATTAACTATTTCTAAAAGTAAAAACCTGTTACATAACAGTACATGTACATGACTTGTGCATATTATCTAATAAACTCATTAATTTTTTGTTATAATTTGTTTATAATTACCTCTCCCTTAAGCTTTATGTTCATCACCAACTTTGATGATGATGATTGACCCTTGGAAGTGCAGTGTGATGAATTGACAATAAATCCCATTTCCGCTGACTCAACATGAAATGTGACACACTGAAGTATTGAAAATGAAAGTTAGTTGTAATTAGTAAAACATTACAAATGTATTTATCACCATGAGTGAATCAGGTGTGCTAATAATAACTTCTTTAAACTAGCGCTGAATGCATCCTTTTATTGCAAAACTGCATGTTTCAGTTTTGTAGCATATGGCCAAGTTGTTCAAAGCTAAATTTGGAATACATGTACTCTTTAACAGTTTTTAAGAATTAAGCCAGGGTTTGTACTAACTAGGCTTTGAACTTATAACCCCAGTGACCCAGTTGGTCTGATATTTCCTTTGGACAGGACGTCCCAAATTTAATGGCTGGCCTGGTTGTAAGGTAAACTGTGAACTTTTCCCAGAAATTAATCAAGTCAAACCATTCACACTTGATGTTTGGAAAGAGCTGCCAACATAATCATCATATGTAAAAAAATTGGTTATTTGACTATATAGTATTTACCTGCAAGCTTCCATCCACGCTCACACAATATACATTCACTAGTTTTGGAGGTAAGCATCCAGAGCGAAGATCTTCAATCACAATTTTCAACCCTTTCTACAGTAAAATCGAAACAATCAAAGACATATAACTGTTAACTACTATACCTGTAGTAATACTAATAACTAATACTGAAATACACTGTTTACTGTCAACGTGGTGGTATTTACTAATTCTTGTCTTGTTTAACTACAGTAAAACAGGTTTAAAAAATATTTTCCAGCACAGCGAGGCTAACTCAAGTCCATCATTATTTGTTTTAATCAGCCCTGGGCCCTGTCTATTTAAAACAAGACTTAAAGAGAAGTTCTAAAGGCTTGTCGCGCCAGCAAGTTTATTGGCCTTGTCAATGGAACTGCACAGCACTATATAATAATAATTGAAGAGCTCGGTGCAAAAACAGGCCTAAGTGACGATTTTGGACCACCCTTCACAAAACTGTGAAATTATCTAATATCTTCCTGCTATGCTACAGTGACCAAAGGACTCATGTTAGGTAGCCAACACATTATTCTTGC
>JAOBRG010358572.1:0-27552 GCA_027574985.1 Umimayanthus nakama
AACTTGCACTTTATTGGCGACCGGTTTCGGTTTTACAACCTTTGTCAAGCCTGTGCTAACTCATTATAAGATGTTTTACTAAATTACTATTATATATAAGAAGTTTTTTTTTTCCCGTCTATAAGTCGAGTGTGAATTTTAGACGTGAATTTTTGGTGTTAAAAGGTCGACTTATACACGGCAAAATACAGTATTTCATCTTAGATATCGTGATAATTGCTAAAACTGGTTAATTAATGTATAATAATATATAAAAGGCTAAAAGTTTGATTAGAAAATGTATTCTGCTCAATTCACAGCTTTTTCACCCCCTGTGTATGCACCTGATAGATTTTTTTAGATTATTGTTTTTTATCTTCTGCTTGCCATTCACATTGTATGAAACAAAGCAAAACAGTAGATATTGACTCTATTTACATCCAAGGGGTGCACATAACTTGAAAACCTATTACTTTCTTTGCAGTTTATGTGTGTAAAATAGTCTCACTTTACAAAATCCTTCATGCTTGTAGCTATGGTCAGTATTAGCTCCAGCAATTACACAGTCATGTATATAAAAAACTAAAAATTTAAAATAAATGTTTTAAAAGCTCAGAGTGCATGGCAATGCCTAACAGGTATCCCAAATTGATGTGGTCCCTATAAAATAGTGATAATCGATACATGTATTAGTAAAGATGCAGAAAATACTAATACTAATTAACACTGATACTAACACAGGTAGTAAGACAGACTAGTATTGAAGTTTACTAATGATAATGCTACTGTACTAAACACTAGTGCTATAAATAAATAAAGACAATAAAACCAACTATGGAGATAGTAGTTGAATAGGGTGTCTTGATGGCAGATGATGGTGTACTGGAAGAAGTATGATAAGGTGGAGAAAGAGCACAGGAAGAGAGCAGAGAAGGAGGCCATGGAACAAAGAAAGCTTGACGATGAGCTTGTCGAGGTTTGTATGTCTCTGTGCACCTGCTAAACAGGATGGAATTAGAAATTACAAGTTGAGGGAAAGGGTGATCTCAAAAGCAAGAGATTTTTTAAGAGAAAGTAATATAGACTCAAACTGAAATTTCCTGTAGATTGGTGGGATACCAAGCCATAACTTTTTTAATCACAGACAGGGTGGCATGAGGAATTTTCTGGAACCTTGTACATTATTGTCTTTTATGACTAGAAGCCATACAGTTCTATGTAAAATAGTGTGCATTATTATATGGCTGGCTGATTTTGCGTGCTGTGATTGGTCAATTCCATGTCCATAAGAAGCCATATGGACCTCTAGCTCTTGATCGCATTCTAAAAACCAGTATAATAAGCAAAGCCCTAAGTATAATAAACCTGTTATTAGCCTTATTTGCTCGTTCCGTACAGCAAGTTATGGATCCTCGTTTTTTCCTTTCTTTTTATGGCCTGCATGCTTCGCGCTTGGGCCATAAAAGGAAGGAAAAAACTCTGTCCATAACTTGTCATATAAACCGAACAAACGAGGCTAATAAGAGGTATGTATAAAACAGTTAAGTTCCTCCTTCTGAATTAACTTTAATCAAAAGCCCAAAAAAAGCTTGTGAGGAAGGGAGGGGGCTACTTTCTTCCAGCTGTTTTCTGGAGTTATGCTTACTGTCAAAGGTTTTTGCCGTCTAGGAATTGGTGAAGTTAATTGATTGTGTTTGTTTTAGCTTTTTGATATTAAAGTATTCAGTTGTTTTAATTCAATGTTAATGTTGCAGTGCCACTGGCTTTTATTGCTGAGACAGACAAGTATTGGGTTTTATGTGGTTACTCTGCCAGTGTTCTAGCCAGCTTTAAAAAACGACAGGGCACCCGAATTTCGGTGATAATAACTTTGAAAATATCGAATGGAAACCTCAAAATATTGGGTTTTTTTACCTCAAATCTTCATTAAGACAAAGTTCATGTACGGTATAAAAAACAAAAGGGCACTAGAGGAATAGGACAGGGTGCACAGAAAAACAACAAAGCTGCACCCTGTCATTTTGGCCTAGTTAGATCAGTCTGCCAACCTACATGTAAAGTATTTTACATGTATAGAATAAGGATACTGTAGTTTAAAAACAACTTTTGGTTTCATCCAGCAATTATTTGTTTTGTTTTCAGGCGCGTAGACAACAAAGGAAATTGAATTTCTTGATCACCCAAACAGAGCTATATGCTCATTTCATGAGCAAGAAAATACGAGGTACAGGGTTTTGTTGAATACTTTGAATCTTGATTCTTGTTAAATATAGCCAGTAGTTTTCTTGTATCTAATGTTATTCATACTGTGTACAGGCATGTCGACATCTGGGCAGGATGATACAGCACATGAGATCCTCAAGAAGTTGGATGAACCTTCAACCAGACAAAACATCAAGTCTGTGCAAGGAGGAGTTCTTATCGACATGGAAAACTCTGATAACTATGGTATGTAGTTAGAAATAATTAATAGTTTTAATTACTTACTAGTAGTCTTTTTATTGCCAATATTATTGTAAATATTTTATTCTGAAGTATTTGGACCTGCTAACTCTACAGTATGTTAAACTTTGTCTGTTCTTAGAAAATATTTTTGTTTATAGTTGTTTAATTTAAAATTTACATAAAAAATTTGTGAGTTTTGTTTATATACACAGATAGTGAAGTGATGAAAAACAAAGCTCTTTCCAATGCCCATAGAGCTTTTGAAGACCAGGACAGTCGAGTAAGTACAGAAACCATTAGAAACTGTTTTTTGTCACTGCTTATAGGTTTAAGGCAGAATTTAAAAGTCAGTCATGCTTAAAATTATAATAATAAATCTTTAATAGTGAGAACGTCAATAGGTTATCACTTAGTATCTTCATTTGTGCAGAAAATTTAATCTGTCAAAGCTACAGCTCACATGTGCCAATCCTTTTGCAGAAAATACACTATTTCTTTGTATCCATTATACAGTACATTGTAGGATAAATTTTCGACCTAAGATTTGTATGCATAACCGATATAGACAGTGCTTTACATTGATGGTTAAGCATATAACAAAAGTTATGTGAGTTGGTTGGTGTGACAGTGAGACTTGAATATATACAGAAAAACTAAGATACCTTTAAATTAAGGAAATGTCTTATGGGTGGGGATGGGTTAAGTCAACTACTAGTTAGAATTGTTTAGTTCAACTACTTTCATGCTAATTGTTTGTTACTGCATCTTCCAGACTAGAGAGTTTGATGCAAATTATCAACAAGAAAGTGGCAAAAAGAAAGTTTTGTCACAGGAGTATTGTAAGTTGTTCATCAGACTGAATTATTCAACTAATATACAAGGTAGTCTCGGTTTGTTATAAAATATTTGCTTGCATACGGTTGATGTTGTTTGTTATGTCACGTTCTTGATGAACTTTGCTTGCAATGAAACAAAATCTGCTGCTTCTTCTGTATTTCAAAAAGCCACTAGGTTACACATTTTGGTTTAGGTAACCTATTACTGCATTTAGCGAATTTTTCTTTAAGTTTCAGTCAAAAAGTGTTTTACCTTAATAGATATTATAGGCGTTTCTTGTCATTTTGGTTTTTTTTTTTTAGTGGAAGCTCAACTTGTATTACACGAACAGTTTGTTGACTAAATAGCATGAATCCAGTTGTTGCTATTTTATTGCATGAAAATAGGGAATTTTAAGATTTTGAGTTGTCCCTAACTAAAATGAAGGTTTTCAGGGGAACTAAATTTAACATAGAAAGTTTTTTACTGTTATAGTCATTTTTGCAAAAGATTGGTACAGGGTTCACACACAAACCTTGAGTTTTGGTAGTTTTTGTTTAAGGCCTGGGATTCATTGAAAAATGGAGGTTTTCCAATAGAAACCCTGGAAAAACCCCATGAGTTTTAGTGTGCGGTAAAACTAGTATAATTTTTTACAGACTGGTTGGTTTTTAGACAAAGCTTTTAGTCTGTCAAACAGACCTTCAATGTTATTAAGAAACACTGTTCCCAAGTCTGTTCCAACATATTAATATGGACCACTGACGTTTTGTGTTCAAGCTGTTGCTAAAATTAATAGCTACATGTATGGGATCTTTCTGCAGTTTTCTTATTATTAGGGAACAGTCCTACTGGAGGAAAGACGATATTTGTATGTCCAAGATGTGGAATGTATCGCAATTGTTCCTGCTACCGAAACCTTGAAAAAGCTACACAGACCTTGAAAACTACCAGGAGAAATCCTACAATTTTGCCCTGACCAAAGGGAAAGAGCTCTGCTATTAGTTTAGTTTGCTATATGTGTTTTGGAAAGCACAATGTCAGCAGTCAACTTTTCCTCAATTTTTACTGAAGGCGTGAATGCTCTGAAATCCCTATCTTACAGTTGATAATACGTTCAGTCTGGCTAACCCCATGTTGGACATCAAGGACCACCCCCAACCAACGATATTCAGGGGAACTCTCAAGTCCTACCAGCTCAAGGTACTGTGCGTTAATTGTCAGACAAAATGTTTTAGCAAGTGTATCGTTTAAATTCGCTGAATCTCACTTACAAGGGCCTTGACCTTTTTGCCAAGACTCTCTTAGTTATAAATTATAAATTTTGGTATTTAGATCAAATTTTTATGACAGAGAAACATTACCGTCGAGTTTTTTACTATATTATTAGGTAGTGTCCTGAGCTTACATATAACCACATGTGCGGTGCTTTTTTTACACTACAGGGTATGAACTGGTTGTTCAATCTTTATGAGCAGGTGAGTACAATAATGTAAATACACTGTATGATCTAAAAAAATGCAGTAGTTATTCAACGTTTTTAAGTGGAATACCATGGAATATATTCCAGTTGTCGTATGTTTGAGGTGATACCCAATCTTCGGAATTGTCAGTTAAAAACATTTGTCAGAAACGTTTGGAAGATCTTAAATTCTCATATTAAAGGTTTAGAAACTGTCCAAAAGGTTTTCTAAAGATTTTTTAATGACATTTAATAGCACAGCTTTGAAAGTTTTGGAAAACAATCAAAACGTTTTGCCTATAACTTAACAATTATACCAAGTTTTCATGAAATATCTAGAAATGACATGGAATTCAAAAGTGTTTAAGATTAATTTAAAAGGTTAACTTTTTAACCGTCGGACAGTGTTCAGAATGATGCACTTAAACAAAACAGTTGGATCATTCGATACTGCAGAATACAGAACAGTTTTTTTTTGCAGAGAGCTGATTAGCTCTGTTTTTCATTGTATCATTTGGATAAAATTTAACATGTATTTCAAATGACTAACTTCTGTTGACAAAGTGATACAAAATTTCATCCTCTGCAGGGTATTAATGGCATATTGGCGGACGAGATGGGTTTGGGAAAGACTGTTCAAAGCATAGCCTTTCTGTCATTTCTAGCCGAGGTACGTTGAATCAGATGGTTTTCAAGCGTGAGTGTTTGATCATTTATTGTTGCATTCCATTTGCTAACATTTTCTTTCATGCTGCGAGTTTCACTTTTGTACTTATAAAGTTTTTTGTAAAAAGTACAGTGGTTGCTTAAAAATCACTTTTCAAAATATATGTCTGTTTATTTAGTTAAGTAATTGTCTGTGATTTAACTTGTCCTTCCTTTCTGGATGCACCCTTAATCTTCAAAACTGACGGTGTTTCTTTTTCATGCTTGATATAGGCGAAAAACAAATGGGGTCCATTTCTGATTGTTGCGCCGGCATCAACTCTTCACAACTGGCAACAGGAAGTGTCAAGATTTGTTCCACTCTTCAAGGTAGCTGACGGAATAGACCAGTTTCGTATTCCTGGTTGCCGCTGATTACAGTAACTGTGGACTCGTCTTTACAGCACGAGCCTCGTCTTGATGTTAAATATTCACAAATACCGGCGAGATGTGCATCTCCGATAATACACAGAGCTGTGAATACTGGAATTTATGAATATTTAACGTCAGGTCGAGGCTCGTGCTGTAAAAACGAGTCTATAGTCATTGTAATCAGCGGTAACTGGGAATACGAAACTGGTCTATTCCGTGAAATCAGTTAGCTTACTATAGTCTGTAATGTTTCTTTTATATGGCATTATTAGACTCCGATAACAAAAACTTATCAGCCTTATTGCAAGATGTCAGTTTGTTGTAGCAAGCTTTTGTCGACTTTTACAGGCATGTAAAACTCCAGGTATTTAGTCAGGGGTCGAGTGGTTATGGTGTCCGACTCGTAACCCAATGCTTGTGAGTTGGCACTGCAGTCTGACCACTGTGTTATGTCCTTGAGCGGGCATTTTGCTCGGCTTGTTCTTATTTACTCACCAGTTAAATCAGTATACCAGCATATACAGGCCCATCTGCGATGGATTAGTATTTCTGGCTCTTCCATTTAACACTACAGAGACCTAAGATAAGTGCTGGCCTTGTGAGCTAATTGGCTCAGAAAAGGATTTAGCCTGATTTAGCTTTATTCCATGATGAAACTGATAAATTCTTTATACAGGGTTGCCACGGTCCTTGAAAATCCTGGAAAGTCCTGGAATTGGCAAAAAAAAAATTCCAGGCCCTGGAAAGTCCTTGAATTTGGGTTGCGGTCCTTGAAAATCCTGGAATGAGAAAAATTTTTCACCTTTAGCAGCAAAAAACAATCAGAATTGTTAAAAACGGACGTTAGACCTTCGATATAACCATGTTTGAAAACAAAAAAGAAGGCTGAATTTTTCCTGAAAGCAAATCTTGTAAAGGTCATTGCTGAATAAGATACAGAAGAAGAAAAATTTTGACGTAGTGTATTTTGTTTGGTTCAAAATGTCCTTGAATTTGCTCGAAAAGTTCCTGCAAAGTCCTGGAAAAGTCCTTGAATTTCACATCCAGATGACAGTGGCAACCCTGTTTATAGTCACTCGGGTTTTTTTGCATCTTCTACTGAAGCTAAATGTTTCGTAAAAAGTACAAGTGCACGTGCTTACAGGTTCTGACATTCTGTTAAGCAAGTTCGTTTTCTAAATTTTGGGCCGGAATACGTGTAATAGTTCAGGTAGTTCTAGTGAAACTTTACTGAGTTAAACTGAATTTTCAGTTTCTGTTCAGAACTTACGTTGTATAATCCATAATCACAATTGGCTTTTTATCTTGATGAGCATACAAAACTTCATTATCTCCTTTATTAGATCTTGCCATATTGGGGAAACCAAGTCGACAGAAAGTCCTTGAGGAAATACTGGAATCAGGTACTGTAATAAAAAAAGTTGTGAACTTGTAATCAGCTTTTGTACAATAAATCCATGGTAGTCCTCAGAAGTTCTTCAGTTTGATCTAGAAACTAAGGTTAGAAATGTTTCTGACTATCATCAACAGAAGCAAAGCCATATCAACGACAGAGACAATGCTCCGTTTCATGTACTGATCACCAGTTACCAGTTGGTAAGTACACTTGACGTACACTCGTGTTACCCTTTCCTCGCGTTGCTTAAGGTTTGTTGTCAGGGATATATTTGCAATTAGTAGGATCCACAAGTAGCTGTTTGAAGCGACTCTCTGGTTTGATCTTGGAACAACAACGACAATCCTAACCAACACCTTTAAACGATACACAACCAAATAAATAAATACAAGAGAGCTGCTTTGTCAATGTATAAAGAACTAGCACAGAGATGGCGAGAAAGGTGCAAAACAACAAAGGAAAATAAACAATACCGTAGTTTTTTACATCAAACTGCGTGTGGAAATTCACCTTGCTGACCACCGGGCCCTTGTCAAGCGAAAATTTGCAATGTAAAATGCACACCTTTTTGGTTTGTAAAGCCGAGCTTTGCAAATTGGAGCCGAAAAAAGTCAAAGAATGACAGAAGCATTCCAGAGTACGCCAAAGTGACAGAAGTAGAAGTTTGCAAGTAAATAAACAAAGCATTTTGTCAGCAAATTTCTTGGTCCCGTCTTGCATCCAGTACACCAGCAAAAATCCTTGATTTCTATCAAGTTTCATAGTTTCCTCCTTCCGCTAGCCGAGTTGCGGCCCCTAGAACAAGATTGGCGAATGTACTGTTTGGACCTTTATCGCACCCGATATGAATTCTGGGTAACGCAAGAATAGCAGCTACATGCATATGGACGTCTGCTAATCTCTGTTTCGTATTTTTTTTACAAGTGACAGACACTCGGGTATGCAGTCCGAGTGATTACAGTGCTTGTTGGCATTTTTAGAAGTCAAAATTTTCCGAAATCGCCCTGTTGTTAAAACCAATTGCAGACCGGCCAAAGAGCTTTTCGTTGTCCCAATCATTGTGAATTCAAGTCTCGCCGCTTGTGAAAAAGAATATGCTCGAAAAAATGCTTATAACGACGCTACTCGCCCGAATTAAGTATTCGTGAGAAACAACTAGACAAAACGCCGTGACAACTGCTGACGCTGAAAAAATCTGAGTCGTGAGGCTATACTTACTTCGGTAAAGATGATCGGGTTTTTGAGCAGCACAAATGTACTGCCCGTTTACTTCCGGCCTTATCACTGCCAAAAATCAATATATCCGGCCACGGACGGCAATTATTTAAAGCTCCTGCGTCCATCTTTGGCTTACATTGGGATGTAAATGATGCAAGCTTTTTTGGCAGCATAAGCTGTGGCGGAAGGAAAACAAACACTGCCATTCCTTGTTTCTCCACTTCCGGTGACCTTCCATTGGTGCCCCGTTTCTTGACTTCCTGTACACTGGAATGGAGCGCTTCTTCTACGGCTGCTTTTGTCGCCAGTGTAAGAAAGGCATAAACCATTGCCAGCCTAGCAACTGATGGTTGCGGCTTATTTAGGACTCTTGACAACAAGGGTATTGATCTTAGTTGACAGTTTCTACCCACCAAAAGTTTTTGTCTTTGTATAGTCATTCACTGTGCACAATAATTTTGTCAACTGGCAGGTTGTTCAAGATGTGCGGTATTTTCAGCGAATCAGGTGGCAGTATGTTGTGCTGGATGAAGCCCAAGCCATCAAGAGCAGCTCAAGGTGTGCATTGTAGCAATTGGAATAATTACACTTGATATGATACGAAATAATTGTGGTTGCCCTAAAGATTTCCTGGAGCATACAAATATAGTCTGTTGTACTGTACAAGCAAGCTGTTGTAAATCTCGGATGGGTTTCTTCCCCCCCCCCCCCCTAGCCAGTCCCTTTATTGATCCTTTGAGCTAAAATCTGTGCTTCAACCTTGGTATTATCCACAGCTTAATCCATTAGAGTTAGTTTTTAAGAGTTAAACATATATAATCTTGAAATAATTATATCTAGAAATAGTAAGAATTATACAGACGTGTTTAACTTACATGCGTTAACAATTAACGGGACAAAAGTTATCATATCTACTATTACATCAACTTAAGCAATCATCTAAAGTTGACTAGACATCTGTTGATAAGAAAACACATTTGAAAACGCCGTTTTAATGCACAGTAGGCCACAGTTGTATCATCTGTCTAGAAGTTAATGCAATCTTGTGGGTGGCAGAAGATCATACGAAGTTGTGGTGCGGTTTTTGGTAATCCTTTTCCTTAGTCCGCTGCCCCTTTTATTCAGTATCTGGTTGATGCTCTGCTGTCTTATGCAAATGCTTAAGTTGAAAACCCTTTAACCTTGTTAACAAGTGAGTTTTGACTGTGTATGTTTGTTGTAGAGTGCCCTTACAATACATGTATTTCTATTTATATATTAAATTTGCCTTGCTCACCAGTGTACGATGGAAGATCCTGCTGGGTTTTCAGTGCCGAAACAGACTGCTTCTCACAGGGACTCCAATTCAGAACAGTATGGCTGAGGTTGGTTTGGTTTATCTGATTGAGGCAATGATTGTCTTTCTTTCGTAGCTATGGACATTACTCCACTTTATCTTGTACTATTAGACGGTATACTCTGACAAAGATTTATTTGTGCATTTTTTTACAGACATTTATACGAAGAAATAGTTGAACATCATTTTATGCACTGCTGGCTGTAATAACTATAAGTTAAACTACACAGCCAGCAGGCTACAACAACTTGCAAAATAAATTGGTCAACTAAAGAGATAAAAAGATTCAGATCAATACAATGAAGGAGCTAATAAACAAATATATAACTACACAAACAAATAAATTCTTGGTGTAACTAGTTACTTGATTTATTCCTAGTTGTGGGCCTTGCTTCACTTTATCATGCCAACGTTGTTTGACAATCATGAGGAGTTTAACGAGTGGTTCTCCAAGGACATTGAGAGTCATGCCGAGAACAAGTCGGGAATTGATCAAAGTAGGTTCAATAGTGGAACTAGTACCTTTGATATAGTTTCGAGGTTCCGGAGTGTCCATCCTATTCCAGCTTAACTGAGAAATGCGTGGTTTCTGACAGTACAAATGATGTAACTTGACTTGACTATCGTTTTCTGTGAACACTCTTTTCTTACTCTTGTTCCCCAATTTTTTGTCCCACTTGTTAGGTGTTCATAATCCACTATCAAAAGTTACCATGTACCGAGTCAAAGCTATTCCAGATAAAATGGTCTTGGTCACATTTCTCATTCTGTTTTCTGGTATCGTATTCACAATGACTGACAACCTTTTTTAGATCAAGTAAGCTGTGCATACTTTCTGCTCCATTTTACCAGTTGCCGTCCATTCTGTTCCTCTCTCACCCTTGTCAAAGAGAACATTGCAAAGTAACCAAATGAATGGAGCCATTATTTGAGTAACCAGAGTCCAAATTATAGATGATAAACCGATACTTGTTGTGTTGTTTAATGGTTGTTGTACGAATGCTTACTCATGATTTTTCAAGTAGTTGTGCTGTAACTGATTGCCTGGCAAATGTGGTTTATTATCTTTTTTCACCTTTTTTGTTGCAGATCAGCTGTCTCGGCTTCACATGATTCTGAAACCTTTCATGTTGAGGAGAATTAAACGAGATGTGGAGGATGAGTTATCAGAGAAGGTACTAGACATGGCAGTCACCTCTTTAAAACTTTATGCATCCATTCATCAATTTATCCGTTTCCATCCATCTATTCACCTGTCCGTCTATCCATTCATTCAAAAACTATCTATCCAGCAGCCCATCAAACATATCGTCACTTAACAGCTAATTAGCTTTTATGCCAGTTTAAAACATTAACTAAAGTTGTCTTTGTAAATCGATAATAGTAACAAAACAATATTTTAGTAGCTTATAATGCACAATTTTCTTACCAGGTGATCAAATGCATTGGTAAGCAAGTTTAATTCTGTTTCCTATTTTATTAGATTGAGATCAAGGTCGTTTGTGGCCTGACAACAAGACAACAAAGATTGTACCAAGCGGTTAAGAACAAAATTTCGATTGACGACCTCGTCTACTCCACAAACTCATCATCGACAGCATCAGCGACAACCAGTAATTTAATGAATCTGGTCATGCAGTTTAGGAAGGTAAGACATGTTTTAAAGGTTGTAACGATATTTTGCTTGTAATTCTTTTTTAAAAGTTATAGGTTAAAATGTTTTCAAATTAAGTTAATTGCTGATCTCAGCACTTTTGAAGATGACCACTTAGGCGAAAACGTTTAGTCATTTATATATGAAACCTTGTAGAAAAACAAAAACGTTTTAAGAGTTCGTAAATTTTGCCGCGACTGCCCGTAAACCAAGATGGCGATGGCCGTGCAATGGTCTGTTGAAAACACTGATGAACAATATCTGCTGTGGTTGGATGTTTGAAAAAGATTTAAGTACAAATCTCAGCTTACTTTGGATCTGTCCTATACTGAGGTATTATAGACCAGTGAACGAGACTACAGCAGAGGGGAGAAGTTCTAAATATTTACTACACAAGGTTTGTACGGGCCCTAAAAATTCTGGAAAAGCCTGGAAAGTTTTCGAAGCCCTGGAAATCCCCGTAAACCGCTGGAAAAGCCTCGGAAAGTTTTTATTGAAGCCCTGGAAAATCTCACAGAATTTTCTTGAAAAAATAAATTTCCAAAATGGTGCTTTTTTGGTTTCACTACAAGTAAGAATCGGTATTGTGGATTTCGTTATCATTTCAAAACTTCATTTTATGTTAGAAACCTTTTTTTAGTATTGAGAAGATATACTTTGGTCTATTGGAGTACAATGTTGCTTCACAGTCATTACATCACTTCTTTTGCACGATATTTTCATTCCGGGCTTCAGTGGACTTGGAAAAAGCCTTGAAAAAAAAAAAAAAAACAGCCCTGGAAAACCGTGATATTTTGAATTTCTGAAGACGTACAAAGCCTGACTACAACTAAAATTAACGATATCCCTTCTTTGCCGGTAATTAAACTGCAATCGAGAATCGATAGAGTTTCCTTGCGGACTGGCACCTGCTTCTCGTTAACCTTGTGGTTATTGCAGGTGTCAGTACCCCTTAAATATTATCTTGTAAAATTGTACACTGTAATGTAAAGTTTTAGGGGTAAATAAACTTGTTGTTGTTGTTGTTGTTAATCGACATATCTCTCAAACAAAATTCCCTTTTTTCCATGGCATTTTTTTTGAGTTTCTCCTTTTTCTCATGCTGTGTTGTCTTTTTTATGTGAATGGATAATTGTGACAAGGTTTACTGTAAACTTTAAATCGCTCGTGGCAAACTGTAAGTTAACTTATATTTGAAAATGAATCAGAAACTGTCGGAAGGAAGTTTTTGTGTCTGTTATTATTGTTCTGACTCATTTGTCTCAATAGGTGTGTAACCATCCAGAACTGTTCGAGAGGCGAGATGTCCGCTCCCCTTTGTGCTTGTGTCTGAACCCGTTCTACCTACCAAAACTGGTTTACAGAGAAGGTGAGACGTTCACTACTTCTTGTCTTTTCCACAAACGAATCTTTTAAACCAGTTGGTAGAGAATCGTAAAATGACAATTTGTTTTAACTGAGAAAGTAAAGATGTTTAAACTTTCACCTGTATCTCCATTTTGTTTATTTGTTTGTTTGTTTGTGTGTTTTTAAGAGTGTTCATTTATCGTCTCCATCTGTAGGTACTAAAAGGTTGACGATTTACATGTACATGAGAATAAATTATGATGAATTTGATGTGTGGATATGCGAAGGGACAAGTGAAAGGTTTTTTGTAACATGGTTGCAGCTTGCTTCAAAGAATGATCCAACTATAACCTCTTTTTTGTCCAATGTCACCAGGCATTTTAGAAGCTGTGTCCTTCAGCCGTTTGAAGTAAGTACTGATCTTTTTGGTTGAACTTAGCTTGTATTTCACGTGACATACACTCGCCCTGTTCGTATTTAATAGAAGTACTGTCTGATTGTTGTACTGTTGTATGATATTTCAAAACAGAATCTTGTACAGTCTGATGAACATTGGTACCGCAGATTACATCCACCATTCACTGTTTGGAAACGCGAATGCTTTTGAGAAAGGTAAACTTGCGGAGTATTATGAACATGGCGGAGTCTGTGTTTTATTGGATAAACAGTATCTTTCTGGTAAAAGTTAGCTATATCTTGATTTGTTAGCATGAACCCCTTTTCTTGGAATATTGCGATGCACCAATGGATCACACAGGCGCAAGTTTAAGAAGAAATAATCCTTTATTTCTAGCTTTGTATAGTAGAAACTGGTGTATTTAAAAGAAATTGTGCATTTTCTTTTCTTTGAATTGAAACCGTCCATAGCAATGTTTTAGTTACTTGTTGACGTCACGGCCTTGGCAGCCTCATGAATGTCCGCAAAGGAAAAACATGACGAGTTTTTTCCTTCCTTTACCGTGGGCGCCTTTTTGGTTAAGTATTCGCTGCAGAAATCTGCTGAATAACGATATGATTCACTCTATAACTTAAAACAATACTTGCGACCATTGAACAAATTCAAGTTCAATCTAAAGTACCGGACGAGTGGTAGCGTTTGATAGGCAGACGGACAAAGAAACACGGACTTGCGTGATTGCCCAATGAGGAGAAGTTGCTTTAAAGCTTGTTTTTAAACACCCCCAGACTGTCGTTATTAGATTTCAGAGACTCTGGAAGGTCAGTCCGTAGAACGGCACCACTGTATTCAAAACTACTCTTGAGGTAGTCTCTCCTTGGTTTTGAAGGCTTGTGTTGCCGAGAGCCCTATAAGTAATAAGTTAACACAACTTGACATAAGTTGCCTGTTGTACTAACACTTGATTGACATTTGCTTGCAGCTCCTCCAAGTGACTGCTTCTCCTTCCTGAGGTTTATTAACGTGTCCCCTGGGGAGGCTTCCAAGTTGATGGTGAAGAGCTTCATGCTGAGGTGAGACTTCATTCATGACGCAGTGGTTAGCTTGTCTGATTCGTCGGGTCGCTGCGTTGTTACTCGGCCCGTAGGGAGCAGAGTTGAGGATTCGAAACGGTTTTTTTTTTGTTCAGTGGTTATTTGGTGATAAACATTTTTTACGTAATTTGAGGCATGTAATTAAACTTGACTTAAATTGGTACATCTTGGTACAGTGGTCGTTGTAGGTCTGATGGGCATGCAATACGAAAATAAACTTTCCAGGGGAAGACATAGACACTCGTCCGCTTAACACTCCGGAGACTAGAGATACGTGCCGGCCTTATAAGCCACTCGGCTATGGATGGGATCTGATTAATTGTTGTTGTTTTTTTTTATCTCTTTGTACTTATTAGAATAGGCTTTACACCTTTGTCATGAAGAGGTAGAGATAGTTCGACAAATCGTCCGGAGAAGTTTGCTTGTTTGAATGGTGTATCAATTATTTTTACCAAACTAATTGCTTTGTATTGAAGTTGCAAGGAGAAGAGAAACTTTGTGTTGAAAGAGCTGTCGAGACTGTCGCCCCAAACTACTGTTACAGGGCTTTAGTAGTAGTCTTTGAAAAATCTTTGAAATTTTGATCAGTCTTCTGAAAGTAAACAGAAAAAAATTGCTTTGGTGTCTCTTTGATGTTTATAATTATTTTTGATCGACCATGAAAAAATATCTTCATTCCCAGTTTCCTGGTTTGATATACATTCTGTACTTTATAACAGGCTCGTCTCACTGTTGCTTCTTCTCGAAGAAGCTGCTCGTCTTCATCACAGACGAGTTTGGGAAGAGGAGAGGCAGAAATCAAGGTACGTTTCGACCAGCTATATTGAAAATCTGTATTGTATATTTCTGCCACGTCGATATCAATCTAGGTCATATTGGCAGAAAGGCGACGGTTGTTCGACTGTCTGTTCCAACGGCTGTTTTGGCTGTTTCAAAAGTCGTTGTTGCTGCGACTATGTTTGTGCCTATAATACCAAACCGTCACATTAAAATATAAACTGAAATGTATGAACTGAATTATATGATCGTATGAATTAGGCGTGTACTTTTTTTGGATTCAGTACGCTAAAGTTTGCCGTAAGTTTGACACAAGTTCAACTTGCCGAGTTTACTTGTTTCAAACGTAAAATTTCTGCCACATTCTGCCGTCTTGTGTGAGCTGTAATTCTGGAGCTAAATCTATTTCGACACGTCGTATAGGCGATTATTTGAAGCGGGTGCAAGTAAACTGTAGCATTTTACTGCAACTGTTTTTATTCTTTCGCTTTTTCACGACTGAATTATTGTTGTAGTTACAAGCTACTTTGCTCGCGATCAAAGCAAGCTTTATCTAAATGTTCATAATATTTCGACAAGAAGGTTATAATCCTTAGTTTGTTAAGAACGAACAAGAGCTGGAGTTGGACTTCCCAGAAGCTTCAGACTAAGGGTATCGATTTTATATACTTTGTACAACAAGAGTTCTTAACCCTTGTCCTGCCAGAGAAGATCATTCAAAATAAACAATTTCTAATATTTAAACTAGTTGACGACAACGGCCCATCAAATCACCATTCATTTTGTTTGTTGTAGAGTAGAAATGTTTGGTGTTATTTCGTTTTGGGGTCTCGAAGAGTAGAATTGATTGGTGTTATATGTTCTTACTTACGTTTGAACCAGTTGACGACAACCATAAAAGACCATTCATTTTGTTTGTCTTGAAAAGAAGAAATGGTTGGTGTTCGTCGTTCTAACGTTCGAACCAGTTGATGAAAACCAATAAAATGGCCATCCATTTTGCTTCTCTGAAAAGTAGAAACGGTGGGTGTTATTCTTTCTAAGGATTGCAGCAGTTGGGGAAAACCCATAAAATTTCCGTTCAGTGTAATTGCTTGTCTCGAAGAGTTTATATTTTTCTTAAAAATTAATAAAATTTTCTTTGATATTTTTCTTCTCACTAAACAGACACCTGGATAGGCGGGGACTGTTATTGTGGCCCGACTCCTCCACTTCCTTTCCCAACGTCCAGTCCAGTTCCGTCTTGTCTTCGATAGTTTTCACCGGCTACACACGCAACACGGTGTCCCATGAAACACACCGACTTACACCAATAATAGTGGAGGAAGAGAGCAAGACGTCGGGCCGTCGGCGATCTTCAGGGAGTACTGTGCCCACCTCCCCAACTAAACACCAACATCACCACAAACACCGGCACCATAAGCACCACGTCGAGCACTCGTCACCAAGTACCGAGAAACATCACTCTACTGCCATGAACAAAACTAATGTATCAGCTGTGGACAGACACACATCGGCTACCAAGGGACAGCAACAGTTCTCAGCCCTAATGCACTCGCCAACCGGGCCGTTTTCTCCGCCAGCGCATCACAGGGGAATAGTGTCGCCAACAGACCATGGTACACCACAGGGACACCACGCACCATTGGTTCATTCTCCACAGGGACACCCGTCCCTGCACTCACCAACGGCAGGACATTCGCCTCCAGGCCCTCCGGGGGCATTGTTTTCTCCCTCAAGGTTTGTTGATTAGTGAAGTGCAATTGTCATGAAAACTAGGTCTTCTAAAAAATTGCCCTGTGAGTTAAAATAACCTTTAAATGTGCATTAAGTAGCAGTAGTTTAAGAAAAACTGAGTAGTTGTCTTTCTTTTTGTAAATGCAAAGCAAAATCTCAGAGTCGAGTTAGAAAACAAATGATGCTAGTAGACTAGTGTAGCACAAGTGTAATAAGAAAATTGTTTCAGACTCGAGTTGTGAAAAGAAGTAGGGCTAAGCTTTTCACTGCGGAGTTTCTTACTTCATCGTAAGATGTGAAAATGTAACAATAATGCTTTACTGAAATCAGTAGTAAAATGTTTACAAAAAGGCAGGGATCAGAATTCCTCTTTAACCCTCCAGACATCCTGTGGCAGACGTGACACCGCCATCAGATTCAATAAGCGATGATAAACAGACAACTCAGCCAGCCTCTCTCGTTTCACCGCGTAAACGGCAGAAGTGGCCTCTCGAACGAACCCTACAACCAACCCAGCTGCCCTCATTCCTGCTCGCCTATGTGCCAAAAGTAAGCAAGATTTTTTGTTTGACTTCCCTACGGGGTTGGAACCAACAAAAAGATTATAGACGTACCAGAAAGTGGTGACGGCACGGTTACTTAAAAAATGATGTATAATTTTATTTAGCTGATCGAGGGTCCTTTGTATTCGCGTACTTAAGAACCTAGATAGGTTGCCACAGCTCAACTTCTGAGGTCAAGCATTGATTTTATAGTGCTTTCTGTTTAATCTCTCGTGAAGCCGCGTCTTCGTAACTCGGCAAGGCTGATGATTAGCCACACCATTACACTCACTCTCACTCTTATTAATTGCATGAAACTAAGAATGAGGCCAGTATGTGAAATATCAAACTGATTTCTTGTTCTGCTAAACGAGCGACATCAATTCGTTAAGGTTGAGTTTTGATACCCTATAAAGACTAATCCTTTAATGAATAAGTATTAAGTGTATGGACTTTTTCTATAAACGACAACTGATGGCACCGTACAAGTGAAATTCTTCACTTCGTACGTCCGCCTCTGCGAATAATCAGCTTCTTATAAGCCTCGTTTGCTCGGTCAATACGGCAAGTTATGGATCCTCGTTATTTTTTCTTCCTTGTTTTCAAGTCCCGCGCACTTTGCGCTTTGGCTATAAAAGGAAGAAAAGAACTCTGTCTATGACTTGCTGTGCAGACCTCGCAGTCAGCTAATAAGAGGTATGTAATGCCTATTAGAGTGAAATCAGTCGGATACTTCGAGTTATCAGTTTTCTTTTCAATTTTCTGCCTATATCTAGATATGGAGTAAATAGGGTGACCTTGCGAAGAGGAGGGATGATAAGGTGAAACTATTCAGTGTAAACAAGGGGATGCATTAATCAGGGGTTTAAGGTGAACAATGAATAACGCACCAAATTTGACGTGGAAAAATGAATTAATGTGTGAAATCCTTCAGGAGTAATGGATAACAAAGAAATGATAAAAGAATAATGAATTATGCGAAATTTTGGTAACTGGATAATGAATTATGGAGAAAAATGGTTAGGAATAATGAATTATTGACCACAAATAATTCACCTTAAACCCCCGGGGGAGGGAGGGTGAGGTTGGAGGATAAAAGAAAAGCGCAGGGGCTTCGTGGTTGGAATTAGTGTAATAGTAATTTGTAATCTGTTCCATAACTACTGTTCGTTCACTTGTTCTCCAGATAGCGTCAGTGAGTGGGTTGTTCTACTGCTGTGACCGGAGTGCAGCCTACCAGGTCAAGAGGACACTGAAGGGCGGAGACGAACTCAGCAAACACGTGCTGTTGTATGGCACTACAGACGCACAGACGCTCGAGCAACGCAAACACCACCTCTTCCCCTCCCCCCTGGGAGGAGTGGAGGGAGCCACGCCTAAGCGTGGATGGACAAGCGTTCAGATTCCAAGTAAATATGTTTTGCTTCTAAATACAGTAAAACTCCAGTGGTAGAACCTTCATCATCTAGTGTTGTGTTCACACACAGAGTTTCCATCATATAGACACCATTAAAGGGGCTGGCTACATTGTCAAGGCCTTGTACTTGGGCACGGATGCGGTGCCAGAGTCCTTGCTTAGATAATTGAAAAGAGAGTGTGTTTGACCTCGGCGATAATCGTACTCAGGCACCGTGCTCGGGCACCAAGCGTGAACACAGCCTAAGTCAGCCAGTAAAAGGCTTAAACTCATGTGATTTAATAGTAAGGTTTGATTTACAGCTGTTACTGATATAACTAATACTTCTGTACTGCCTTCACAGATCGTAACTCGCTGATCACAGATAGCGGTAAGTTGAAGGTGCTGGACAGCTTGTTAACGCAGATGAAGGCCCAGGGACATCGTGTGCTCATCTACTCCCAGATGACCAGAATGATTGACTTGCTCGAGGTACACTGTTAACTGGTCGTCTTCTGAGTGACTTTTACAAATTCGTGATTATTCCTATGGTGTAAAGTGATCATGGAAAGCGTGCTTATTTTCCATATGAAACTAACAAATGCACGCTTTTCTTTTTAAAAGAACCAGTTAATTTTTGCTGAGCCTCAATAGTCATTGTTTTTTAACTTTTCAGGAAATTTCAGGCTCAGTTGTTCTTAAGCTGTTCTTATTTTTAAAAGTACTCATAGAACAACACAGTAAGAAATAATTCTTAAGATATTCCAGTCCACTCAAACATATTACCCAACTTATGATCATCAAGCCCAGTAAATCGCAATGAATTTCGATCAATCCTAACATATGGAGTGTTTCATGCTCGATACAGTCGATTTTGAATAAAATTTTAAAAGTTATTTAAAAGAAAGGCAAACTTTGCATTTATTATTCCACATCTCAACCTCGCTTGTTCTTACGTTTTTCTTAGTTTTTGGCCAAATTTGAGACTCGTTGTTTTTATAAAATTGTTCTTATAAAAATCGTGTCAAGCAAGAAAATTTTCAGGGGAAGTATTTGCCGATTCGTGGTTACAAGAAGTGTTTTTAGTTGAGATTTATATTTTGAGTGACCGTGTTTACCGGGCAGTGGAGAATAATGACTTTTTACAGCCCTGTTTCTTTGGGTTTTTTGCCACTTATAATTGGCCGTTGGGGAAAATTTGGATTAGTCATGCAGTTTGAAACATTTGTGTTGACAATAGAGGAGTTTTCATGTTCGCGGCAAACTGCAAGAAGGCTGCTTTAAGTCTTCGTGACAGCGTTTGCCGTGATTCAAAAGCTCAACCCCCCCCCCCCCCTAAAATCTGAAAATCAACGTTTTTAATCAAAACCAGAACTGTTTTCCACTTGCACAGCGAAGCTTGTTGACTTTGAATTTCCATTTCTGCTGTTTGACGGGCAAAGTCAAACGTGGGGCTAAAACTCCAAATGGTAACACTGTTACTCGTTACCTTGGCCAGTGAAATCGCATGACCGAACTAATTACAATGTATTCTTTTATAAAGGAGTACATGACCTTCAGGAAACACAAGTACATGAGACTCGATGGCTCCTCGAAGATCTCGGACAGAAGGGACATGGTGCAAGATTTCCAGACAAAGTGAGTCACTACAGGCCGTGTGTTGACATCTCCTTTGTTGGAGAAATACTGAAGTCCTAAGTTCCAAAATGTCGAAAACTTGCAGGTCGATAAGTTTAATCCTTTCCTGATCTCTAGCCAAGTGGTTCATAAGTGAGGCCGGCGCTTATCGTCGTTTTCCGCTATGTTAAGTGCATGAGAGCCTGTGACTCCCCCTGGACAGGACATTAATCCATCGCAGGTTAACCCCAGCAGAAGCTGGTACTTTTTTGTGCAGCAAAGTCGACTGGAGCAAGCCGAGTAAAGTGCCTTGCTCAAGGACGTACAACGCAGTGGTCAGGCCGGGGTTCGAAACTCACGTCTTGGTGTTACAAGACGGACTTGCTAACCACTCAACCACTGCCCCGCCGAATCGATAAGGGGAGAAATAGATACTTTTTAGGATATTTTTCGATTCCATCAAGTACGCTCAGAGATCTAAGACCAGATAACGGTCTGTCGTAAGAATTAAATAAGTTGACTGTTAGTTCATTTGGATTGTTTCTTTGATATTGTTATCGATGTTTTCACATTTTTCTTGGTTTTGCAAAGCCTCGTCTTGTGAATAGCAAGAGCTCTTTAGCAGTAGAGAGACGATAATGTTTATTGTCTGATTGGTCTTTGGACCTTTTTATACTCAAGGTCGGATATATTTGTATTCCTGTTGAGCACACGAGCCGGAGGACTGGGCATCAATTTGACTGCCGCTGACACGGTGAGTGCGGCTTGTTTTAACTCGATATACGTCATTCGCTTTCCTAGTTAATAATGCGTTGCGGGTGTAGCCTACGGAAACGATTTCAGTACTATATTTTTCATAAAGCTTGGAGCTTGGTGTTGTTCCTAAGAATAGCGTTTCGGAAATTTCACGTGCAATCGGCTTAATAGTTCAGTACCAATATACTGTACACGGGCTTGATCAACAAAGGTTAATAAGGTATGTTTTTCGCGTGTGAGATATGGTCCAGCTGACCCTTCGTCGGAGCAGACATACCATATCAACCTTTGTTGATCAAATCCACATTCAGCTTACTCGCCCACGCAGAAAAATCAGGGTTTTTCAAAGCTAGTAATCCAGTTCTCCCACACTGTACCTTTTCAAGCTTGCCCAATTAAAAGGCAACTTATCTTGCAGGTCATCTTTTACGATAGCGATTGGAACCCCACAGTGGACCAACAGGTAGGGAACAGTTGTATTAATACACGTGTGTGACATTTTTAGGGTTGGTCCATGAGGCGACGTTTTCTACGATCCGTAACCACTGCGTGAAAGGTTTTGGAATAAGCCAACACAAAAGTACCCAAAATAGATATATTTTTAAGATTCGGAGTGATTTTTACTCCCTTCTTTTGTAACGTTTTCTACCTCAAGGAACTATACAAGATTGTCAAACAAGTTGGCGACCGACGATTTGGATCGCCTAATGAACTGTAAATGCAAGGTTGAAACTTATTTAAGTGCGGGTTTTGTTGGCAAACTTGTACAGATCAAGCTGCCTACATTCACAGTTTGGTTTGCTGGGTGAAATTTTTATTTTCATTAACCTCCAGTGTCCGGTTATTTAAAGAGTGGAAACTTGTTTGTTCTACTAAAACAACTATACATTGCTCTTGATGTTGAATGTAAAATGATTTTAAAAATTGAATCTGTTTGATAGAGAACTGAGTAAAGTTGAAGCGCAGGGCCCAGTGTAAATTGTGTCGACGCAACGTTAAATCAAACCTACTGTAATTCCCTCCCGACAGGCAATGGACCGCGCCCATCGTTTGGGTCAAACAAAACAAGTGACGGTATATCGCCTGGTTACCAAGGGATCAATTGAGGAGAGAATTCTTCAGAGAGCCAAGGAGAAGAGCGAGGTAGACACATTTCATTGTTGTTAGTGATCACGAACTCAAATGAATCCTTAATATTATTAATAATCAATAATAACGGTGATAATAAAATTACTGGTAACAGTGATAGATACAGTGCTTTTGATTGTAATAGTAACTGATAATAACAATAGTAATAATAAAAATAATAATGATAATAAGATAGTAATAGTTATACGTGAACTGTTTGTGTTTGTGCGTGCACTTGTGTTAGTTTAACGTTTTTTTTCCCACGTTATTCAATTGAATAAACCCACAATCGAAATACAAACGTGAAAACATTGGAAAAAAGGACCACAAACACAAAACTGTGACTGCGGAAAGTTTAGTGACAGCGTTGTGGTAACAAGGAGTGCTAACGAGCATCGAGCTAGACTGCAAATCATCAGTGCATGCACAGAACATGAATACTCCAAGACTCCGATCAAGTTCCGTGATCCTTTGCGTGGTTGCCTTTTTCATGCTCACGAAATCCACGAGGTTGAGCTGAAGACGTGACTGGAACACTGGTCTCTGAGGAACGTCTTGAGAAGGAAAAGGAAGGAGGGAGGGGGTAGAGGTCCTCCCTCGAGGAGTGAAAAGTTTGACTCGCCAAAGGATCACGAAATTTGATCGCATGTCTTTGGATCTTTGTTATGCACTTGTCAGTGTAAACTCCCAACCCGGGCCAAAAGTTGGGGCATTAGCACCGATGACTTGCAAAAGAGGCAAAAAGCCCCACCTATGGGGCAAGATGTCTGGTTAAAACCCCACTAAAGCTCCAACCGTTCATCAAGTACTATAAAAGAACAAAGCTCAAATTTGCAATACCCTCAGCTGCTGAAACTTGTTCAACTAACAAATCCCCACTTATGCGCAATCCATGTCCCACGTTCCCCGGAGTGGGGGGAGTGGGAGTTACATTGACTAGTGCAGTAGTCACGGATGTCTTGTTGATTCAGTTTATATAGTATGTTGAAACAACATTTAAATTCTCCTTCCCCGTGTACACAGATCCAAAGGATGGTGATATCTGGAGGTCATTTCAAACCCGACGCGCTCAAACCTAAAGAAGTTGTGTCCTTGCTGTTGGACGACGAGGAGTTGGAGAGCAAATGTAAGTGGTCAATGATTATCTTAATAAATCTCGAGGAGAGGGGGAGAGAGTGGTTTATCCTTGCTGTAACGGATGGGAATGTGAGTGGTTTTTGCTTCTCTTAAAATTCTGTGGGGATGGTAGTGTATCCTGGCTATAAAGGAGAAAAATGTGGGCGAATAGTGGCCTTTAACTAACAAATGTAAAAAGAAGTACGGAGGCTAAGCACGTTGGAAAACGCCAATTCGGACAGGTCGTGCGGGGTAGTTAATGCCCGTCGTATTACATATCTCGTGTTTGGGGTGTCAAGGTCTTGAGTTGGAGAGAAAGTACTAGCGGTTGATAGCCTTTTTCTGTTGGACGTGGGAGAGGGGAAGGGGCCTGTTGTATCGCACCTTGTTTGAGACTTATAAATATTTCTAGTACTAAAAACACTATGCTTTAAACAAACATTTTGTGTATTAGAGATCTTGAGGTACCAATGTTAAACGTATTTACCTGCGCCACCTTATATTTAACAAATGTCTGTCTTTGTGCTCTACGTACAGTTCTCATGCGCCAAGCCGAGAAGAAAGCTGATGAACAACGGAAGAGAAGGGAAAGAAAGAGAAAAAAGGGTTCCACCCCGGATGACGTATGTTTTGTTTTAGTTACATATACATTGTTGTACTGACGCTTGGAGGTCTGTGCATCTCTGTACCTATTAGTCTTTCTGTGTCTGACCGTCCGTGAAACTGCTTCCCGCTTGTCCTTTTGTCTAATGTTGTCTGTCTATCTGTCTGTCTGAATGCCTGTCAGTTTTTGCTTGTCTGTGAGTCTATCTGCTGAAACCTGCGATATGTTCCTTTCTAGTACTGTTGAAATGTGTGATGGTTTATGAAACTTCTGTCCTCCTCTTCTGTCTAACTGTGTCTGTCTGTCAGTCGGTGTTTCGTCTGTGTGTCTGACTGTGAGAAGACCTGCGACTTGCCTGTCCACATTGGTCGAAGAACGTTCTACATTTTGTTTGCACTATTCCTCAGATAATTCCATTTTCCTGACTAGGCTTACCTCACGTTTCAAGTGAAACATGTTCAATTTCGTTACTGCCTTTTTAGGGTGTTAAATTTTGCAACCAGGCTGCAAAAGCACCTGTTTTCATTCTTGTTTGGCGTTTATTGACGTTTTGTTTTCATATCAATGTCAGGCGTCCACCCCAGGTTCAGTCGCGTCATCGGACCAAGTGACCACCATTCCTCCCAAGGCCAAGAAAGGCCGCAAGAGTAAGGCTGCCCAGTTTGTCCCCCCTATGCCTGAGGCTTCATTGGACAGTTTCAGGGGGTCCGCCTCGGAGGCTGGTAGTACTAGTGGTGAGATTATAAGGCTGGAGAGCGCTGATGTTGATGTGACAGCAGCAGATGACATCAGTATCATGAGTTTGGATGAAAGTGAGTGTCCAATTTACTCTCGTTTACTCGAATCTCTTGCAACTCAAATTTTCACCTAACGGATCGTTTACAATAAAGGGAAGTAGGGAACTTACGATGAGATGACGGTTGAGCTCGGAAACGGTAAACGGAAGCAAAACCTGTAGCTGTTAAATTATACCTCGTTTCGATCCTGATTTTCGTCTCTGGTATAAACACAACAAATACATATGAAAGGCAATTAAGAGCTCAAACCAACATTTATTGAGAAGAGTGACATTTCAGTGCTTGCTTACTTTGCAGTGTCGACTGTCTCAGGGGAGGGGTCCCTTCTGTCAATTGACGCCCAGCCGAGTACTACTGCAACTCCCCTCAGTAGCAGGCCCGAGAACGACGACTCTAACTTAGAGGAGCCCCCCAGTGGAACCGCCAGCCCCGTCAGTACCCCCCGTGATGGCTCTAAACGTGGCAGAGGACGTGTAAATCGGGGAAGAGCACGAGGTCGAACGGGATCTGCACGCGGGCGTGGCGCGGGAAGCATTCGAGGTTCCCGGGGCCGTGGTCGCGGCCGTGGTGGCTCCGGCGCATTGGCGGCGTCAGCGGCCGCTTCGGCGGCTGCAGCGGCTGCGTCAGCGGCGGCGTATGCCGCGTACGGTTTCTCGTTTCAGGGGTCAACTCCCAACCCCACCCCACCCCCCTCGAGATCCAGCCCAGTTGCCTTTAGTGCTGGAGGTTCGGTCATCAGTGGATATGGCGCAGGGCCAGGTACTGCAGGAGCTATCAATCATCCCGTTGCGAATTACGATAGTCCGCTGACCGCAGGAAATCAAAGCGAGGCAAGTAATCCAAATAGACCGCAAAATTCTGCAACGTCAAGAGAATGAATATATTCCGCATTAGAAGAAACCTTGCATTACAGCGAGTCCTCTTTTGAAATGGCTCGCACAGCAGGATGACACTGTCGGTTAATAAATGCAAACTGTGAACCTTCGCACAGCGAATATGAAATGAACTGGGTGCAAGCACAGTAGCGTGAAGACAAGTGCGTGAGGTTTACGAAATACGTGCACTGCTGGCGCTAGCACTGACAGCAGTGTCAAGGACAAAATTTGAACTTTTTTGTGAGAAAATCTTGCAGCTGTCATCGTAATAAATACCGAGTAAAAGAAACATTTGAACCAGACTTTGTGCAATCGCCAAAATGTCATGAATGTTTTATGTAAACACGGAAAACTAGTTGAGATTTTAAAAGGCTGCTTCTATAACGAGTAAGCCGAATATGGGTTTCGATGAACGAGGGTTGATATCGCAAGGTTATGAGCAGTGGCAGCTGACGAAGGGAAACACCGAAACAACAACTTTATACTGAACCATTACGACGAAATACACCACAGCAACCCTTGTTGATCAAAATCCATGTTCATGAGTTGCTGACTAGTTTATCAAATCATTAAGAAACAAGTGATCGATTTTCCTCATGTTTAACGCGATTCTGAGAGACCCTAATACGTAGATAAGGAACAATAACTCCTCGGCTGTTGTCTGAAGTCCGAAACCCATGCGTTAGATAATGGTAAATTTAAATTGAGAAGGGTTTCCAAAAGCAAAGTAGACGGAGACGTCAAACGTTATAATGTATCCAAAATTCCCTGATGTCGGAGTCGTCTGTGTCACTCCGCTCGCCACTGGCGAAAGATTCGCAAATCGTGTAGGGCACGCGGCACGCAATAAGATTGTAGTGAGCCCCTAACTAATATGTCAGCAGTTTCACCAAGTACTCAAGAAGCGCAACAAACAAAACAGGTTTTCTGTGACAGGTTGAACCAGTAGGACTCGTCCAACGATTTCGAAATTATTCTATGCATTTCTATTCAACGTGAACATGTAAACAAAAATTAGATAATTACTCGTTCGGCTGCAATTTTTCACAGTCGTGTGAAACAGCAGTGGAAGGGAAAGACGAGATCCTTTTTCAGCAGTCGTTCTCCCTGATGCGGCTTAAAATCCCCGATATAGTCTGACGATTGGTTTGCCACACTGTTTTTCCATAAACTTGTAGTTATTTATTGTTTTAATGTGTGATTTGAAAAAGTAGTTGGAAGTAACCGAGGCAGTGAGATCAAGTCAAACCTTTTTACGTCGACACAAGTTAAACCTTTGAATCATCTATCTTGCAAAAAGAAATACTGGCCTTCAAAAAGAAGGCAGCTTGATTTATTTTGCAAAACCTTACAAGCTACAATTCAGAAATTGCGACGTTCCAGCTACATAATAGTAATCGGGATGTGGTTGGTTGGTTGGCATTTTTCCGTCTCGTGAGACGATGGAATTATGTAAATTGGGGCAATAGTTCATATTGCAGAACGAGTTCTTTTTGGGTATAAATTGCATAAAACTGATATGGAACTGTAAGAAATAAATTATTAGAATTTCAAAACAAAAATAAAATGTAGCAATAGACCAGGCTGAGATATGTTTTCTTAGTTTATGCATTCTAGGGTTAATTAATCAAAACTACAATCCGCGCAGCCTAGCTGCTGTAGGTCTGGGTACGAGAGTCGATCGGAGGTTCATCGTCATGGACACGTTTGTGTTCGCAAAACAGTCGGCGTTACCATTTCTTGTACCTGAACCCACATGATAAAGGGGGCCGGGGGGGTCAATCTGACCCCTCCTCGATTTTTTTGGCTTAAAATTTTTGTTCTTTGACCGATTTCCAAAAGCTTTGGCACAACTGTTCTTTGTTTGTGAACATTTCTTTTGACCCTAGCTAGGTGACGTCACGACTGATGGCGTCACCACAATAAGTCACGCAACCCATGTGTTTCCTACAAAAGTGAAATTGTTCATTAAAAATGAGACTACTA
>JAOBRG010358584.1:0-12787 GCA_027574985.1 Umimayanthus nakama
TATCTTGATCTTTGAGCTTCTGAAGAAGGAGTTTTGTTACCTCTTTCTTAAATACATGTTTCGGGAGATTTCTCAGACATTCTGGAATACTGTTCCAGATTTTCGCTCTGATTTGCGCAAAGGAATTTTTATACTGATTTGCGCCCCGTTCCTATACTATGATGATCAAATGCCCGGTCCCCAGTCCATGCGATCAATGTAAAAAGCTATTAGTTGCCATTTTAACAAACATAACTGTTTCAGCTCAGTAGAACTGCATAAAGCAGGTCACGAAATGAGTCAATCCGACTGAAAAAAGGCAAAACAAATGGTGTTATTGCTTTTATAGGTCTTTTATGGTACACAAATGTTCTTTACTTACTCCAAAATGACCGTGTTTGACCGTTTGAAACCCCGGACTCCCAGAGCCGTCGGAAACGACGACAGGATGTTACGAAACAAAGTTTTTGTTGTTTGCAAATGCCCGGGGGCCGGAACACTGTTAACTGCCAAATGCCTGGCCCTGGGACTCCTCGTGCACTAAATGCCCGGGGTTTGCCCGGGGGGATACTCGCGGCTGGAATTGACTCGCACATAAGAGTAGCATGAAAAGTAGCAGGAGGGTCGTTTCCACGGTGTTCTACGACTTGAGGAGCAAGTGTTTATCAGTTTATACAATAGTGTATTGACGAAAACAATCGTTTATCCCTATCAAGGCCGTATCAGAAGAGAATGCAATTTCTACAGAAGTATAATCTGGATCAGTTTTACCTTACAAGTTTATTGATATCACGTCAAAGTAAAACAAACATCTAGTTTGGGAATTACGACTCAACTATTATCCTAATTCCTAACAAAATTGAATATCAATTTTTAAAATAGTGGTAAAGTCTGATGAAGTCGGACAACACATCAACAAACACATCTGACCCAAACATTGTCAGTTTCACTTGACAAACCCACTTGGTAGTCTTGACGTTACACAAACCGCTGGCGGTCATCAGCGAACACAACAAAAGTAAAATGCAATTAAACCTCTTAAAGTTCCTTGTATCAAGAAAGAGTAAACTTGATATCATCTGTAAGCGAATTACAGCACAAAACTGAACCAACTTGGCCCGCTTATTTTCAAAACGCTTAGCTGTAAAATTGTGGCACAAACTAGATCTGATTTTATCACGTCTATTCACCTCAAACTATGAACATTAAAACATGGCACAACCCGTTCTGCAGCTACATTGCTAGATAATAAGAATAACATTTGCTCAGTTTTTTTAAACTTAGAAAAATTACTGTATATTATTGAGGAATATAACTCAATGTCTTATCTTAATTCCAGGCAAATCGATAATTAACCCCTTGAACAACCGCTTTCGTTAACCCTCACTTAACATTCGAAAACTATCTAAGTTTTGTAAACATAGTTGTTTGTTCTTCACGTTCGTGTTCTAAATAACCTTTTAAGTGATGCTTTTTCGTAGGTAAACTAGGGATGGTGGTAGAATGTAACCCAATTAACATGTGTAGACAGGGATTAAAGAAGCAAGACAATGGGGTTGCAAAAGTTTTTAAAAACAATATCATATTATGATATTGCATGGGACGCCCTACATTACTAGAACCAAAGCTTATAGGGAGTATCGTAACGCAAAAACATGAACAAAAAAAAGAAGAACGGAGCCGAAACCTCCTTTCGTTGCCACGGCACGAGTAATAAGAACGGAGCCAAAACTTCCTTTCGTTGCCTACGGCACGAGTAATAAGAACGAAGCCGAAACCTCCTTTCGTTGCCTATCGGCACGAGTAATAAGAACGGAGTCCCAACCTCTAGTCGTTGCCTACAGCACGAGTGAAAATCAAAAAATTGCAAAAGCTAAACAAAACAAACAGAATTACCGTGTTTGGAACCCATAACCACTAGCATTCTACTCCTATACATTACCACAACGTCAGCAGGCATGGCCGATAATGCTGTGCTTGTAAAACGTATTTGTTTCTAAACCTCTTTTTTCCTCTCTTGAAATCCTGGGTTGCACCTTGTTATTAATTAAAAACATATTTTGTGTATCCTTTTGGTTTTTGCGAAAGGAAGGATGTCCAAGAATGTTTTAAAAACAACTGAAGCTGAAACTCTCAAATTAGTTGTGAACACTCGACACCACTGACCCCAATAAATTAGTCGATCTTATAGAAAAAATGTATTCATGGCAAACTAAAGCTAGTTCAGTAATACATCATTTATAAAATTTAATATCCAATGAAAAAGCAACAGGAGTATTTGAACGCGACTCACCTACATAAACCAACAGAAAGAGGAAAATAGCTGCTACAGAAATCATTGTGAAGACTTTGCCAAATGCGACCTCTGTTCTTTGCTTGATTCTTAGTACATCAAGTTGATAGCACTTTGTTTGTGCACGTGTACTGACAAATATGTGGAGATACCTTAGCTGTGTAAACTTACAGTCGCACAACTTGTTTGTCTACTTGGATGTAGAAGCAACAAATTTCGCCCGTTTTAGCTTTTGTTTTCTCAGCGGTAGTAAAGTGAAAACATTTTGTGCACAGGAAAGACGCTTGGGTATTTATGATTGGCTAAAATGTAATGATTTTTCTTGGGTAGACAGTTTCTGAAGTTGTGATTTTTTTTGGATGAGCGAGAACCTCTGTGGGATGTCCCCTCCCCCGTCTTTAAAGTTTGCGAGTTGGCCCCCTGGGGTATGGAAGATATCATTCAAGTGTCTGGTATACAGAGGCACGTATATTAAATTAATGTCAAAACCGGCTTGGCCTTAGAACAGTACTGTATCTGATCATGACCCATTTTAGTAGATGTTTTAATTCTCATTATCGGGCTTTTAGAGTTAGTTTGATGATACAGCTATAAAGTTGTATTTAAAAAACTATTCTACAATTTTTATGAGATATTAACTCAAACCTTTTAAGGTACCTTTTTTATAATTACGAGAGTCATTTCTTATATCTAAGCCTGAAGTTCGTAAGGTTCTTTTTCTAAATTAGGAACCTGTTTCAATTTTAGGCTAAATAGGTTGTTATGCAGGGGATCTAAGTTGAAATTTTTAGACTAACAGGTTTTTCAATTCTATTATTTATTAAGCGGGTAATGACTGTATCTTCAGGAATTTTTCTGTTTGTTAACGTTTAACATGTTTTATTTAAATCAACATTTATGCAGCAGCATTCGATTTAGTTTAACCAGTTTAAGCAGATTTCGAGCCAACACACAACAAATCTAACTAAAACTTACAAGAAACAGAACAAAAATACTTGAATACTACACATAATATCAACTGTGTTTAGCAACATGCAAGATATCAGTGGTAGCAAGTATTGTTGCTAAACATGGTGTTTAAATCCAGTTTGTCTAATTCAGTTCGAGCACTACGTAATCTAAAACTCCCTTGATACTTGCGTTGATAGTCGTCGCAAGGGGGAGGAGCAATAGATCATGGTTTCTGGTGTTAAAGAAACGTGTGCCTGAACTCAGAAAGAAGATATGAAGTTTCCTTGTCATGGAGGCGTTTGTAGGCTAGACTACACTTTAGATACTCTCTGCGTGTCTTTTAGGCTGGGCCAGCTGAGTATGTTTTAAAACCATCGTCACCAACAGACTGCTTTTTAAAAATGCTTGAGCAGCGTGTATATCCAGCTTGTCCAGATAGGCCTTGCCTCCAGCATCAAACTGACCTGAAAAGGTGCTTAAAGCACGACGTTTGCCTTAGCACCGATTAATATTACAACTAATTCAAACGAACGCTCCCTAAAAGATGTAGTTGAGAATTGTACACGACAGCGGTAGCCTGTTAAATGGTAAAATTAAAATGTGTTAATCACTTCCTCTACAAAAGGGCCTGCTGTAATTTAGGAAACCTGTAGCAGTGTCTCTCTCCCATCAGGGAAAAGCGTGTAAATAAATAAATAAATATAAATATAAAATCTTCTGCATTCTGAGAATACTTAATTGGTAGCGGTTCTCGCAAATATTTTCACACTTCGTAGAAAAGCATTCACCCATTCCTTTATTTGCACAAAATCATGATAAGAAATTCGAGTTCAAGAATGCCAAAATTTAAAGTGATTGAACACATCTCAGGCTGAGAAAGGAACATATTTAGCAAACACCATGTCCAACACGCGAAAAATAAACCATATCAACTTTTGTTCATCAGACCCATACATTCAGTGTACTCGCCCATGGAGAGAAAACAGTTTTTTCAAAACTAGTCTTCTCTTGGTCAGTAGTCTTACGTATTATTCACTGCCTTTTCGGGACTTACTCTGCTGGCAACACTGTGAGCTAATGTGGTTTTTCAACAATCTTGGTATGCCTGTGGGAAAGTCATTTTTACAAAATATCAAGAACACACAAAACAATAATGGACGTGAATTTGGCCTGGGAAGACTTTTTCACGTTCCAAAAACAGGTTAATCTTCGGCTTTTTGAGCCTCAGGACGTTTTGAAACAAAGGTCCTAAAAGAAATGAAGCGAAACTCGTCTATGTGTATGCAATAATGTGAAAAAAATGAACAGAAACAAAACTTATTTGAAGCATTCATCCTGTGACGTCTTCTGCAAAACTGTGTATCATTAAACCTGCTCTTAAAGCAGTACTCTTGGACTAAGGAGTCAAGTTTAAGGAACTTCTGGAAAGAAGGTTAAGTCTTCTTAACACTGAAGAGTAAATCACTAAATGCATAAGTTTTGTTTGTGCCTTGTCTCGCAGATGGGGCCTGTGACGACATGGACATACAGTCATGCAGACGTCCTCGTCCCTGATTGGCTAATTCCAGGGACTCAGTGTGTTGAGTTCCAGTTTGTAAAATCGTGCTGCGCATACACCCGACGACAGCTGAGTTGTAACGGCTGTCCAAGGCGGTATATTTGGATCCCATGGCGTTAGATATCAGTCTAGGATAGAGAGAAGGAGCCGCAGGGGATTAACTTTTATTAGCTATAACTTTAACCCTTCAACTTCAAAAGGGGGGTCGAATAGACCTTCCAATAAGTTTTTCTGACCTAAAATTTGAAGCTTTCAAGAAATCAAAACGAAACTTTCAGTACCTGTAGTCTGATGATGGGCACATCCTTTGATGTTAAATGAATTACGTCACCATTTATACTTTGTGCGTAATTGATGATGCAAACAGTGAATTCCGGGGAAGATTTGTTCTAGTTACTCCATTTAAACTCTGTTGTCAATTTTTTTTTATTTTAGACTGAAAACACACGTTTTTCTATTAATTTCAGTAAAATTTGCTCTAGTTTTGCGAAAAATAAAAAAAAATGGAAAATCCAAGAGGGCGGCCAAGAAGGCGGAGAAGTTGTCAAACGACTGTTGCCGTTGTATGCAACAGTTTTTAATCAAAACTTGTTTGTTGTTATGGAAGTGATCAGCTAACCAAGGGATGTGTAGAAATGTTTGATCTTTTGTGTGCAACAAATTGGAAAGATGGCAGCCAAGATCGACGGTGGCCAAGTTGGCAGGAAAGTTGTGAAACGACTGTTGCCGTAGCAACAGTATTTAATCAAAACTTGATTGTTGTTATGGAAAGTGATTAGCTAATCCAAAGCTGCTTGCATGCGAAAGTTGGGTTTTTTTTGCCATCTGCAAAACCGCCCCCTCCCACCCTCCCTTAGGTTAATTTGCTACAGTAAATAGTTTGGTCGTCGAAGGGTTAACAAACCCTCTCAGATGGTCTTTTCCGACCCTCTCTTCTCCAATGAGGTTCGGTTAATGGCGACAGGTTTTATCAACCCTCAGTATAAATGCAGGAAGAAGAAAAGCGGCTTTAGCAAACGTATCTTTATTCCAAAATCGAAAACTTTTACTAAATCTTAGGTGTCGTGTCAATTGAAGTATTTGTGCCAGGCTTTTACAAGATTTTTACTGTATATGTTGTCGCAAAATTGGTGCAGAACTGACAACAACACCGTAGCAGGATTCAACTTTGTTGTGTAAGCGCAAAGAAATCGATTTGAAACAAATGTAGGTTTAACTTTTAGTAAACTGCTCTGATAATTATTTTTAAAACGCTTTGGAGAGCGAGAGTTGTCGTTTTTAAGATATTTTATTCAATCGGCCGGGTTTTTGCAAAGCGTAAAGAGCACAAAAACTGCTGTTCATATGTATACGCGGCAGAACTCTACTTCACCAAAAATAATTATCGGTTTTCTAATTTCTAAAGATGTTTTCAATGATTTCATAAGCTTCTGAAACAACTTCTTAACTAGGGTTTAAGCAAAACTGAAAATCGCAATTCAGTCACACAATTACGCCAATAAAGAAACTAAAAATAGAGGAATACCAATGGAGTGCTACGAGAATATGTTTAAGTCAGTTACAACGGTTTAAAAGTAATTTTCAGAAGTTTTCATGATTTTTAAAATTTTCGCAAAACCTTCGGAGATCATCGGAAGTGTTCTGAAATCGGCGATGTTTTCACCAGTGAAGATGTGGAAAATATCCTTCGCGGGACCCGGATGTACTGTCATATGGGTTCTATGGTTGGTTTACTTTTCCAGTAAGATACTGTCACCCATACAGTAAATTAAGATATTTTTTTAAAAAAGTTGATACCCAGTCATTAAAGATTTTTTTTTGTTAATCCTTTCCATAGGTGGCTAGTTGCAACTTTTTTTTAAATACAAAACTGACCAACTACCATTTAGAACGTGGCTACCACATAACCAGTAACAACCTGTGTGTTAAACGTAACGTTTAAAAAAAGGGGGACAGATTATCTTGCGTTCTTTTAAAAATTAAAAAAAAGCATTACTTAACGACTTTTTGAAAGTGATAGACGCGAAACGTGATGCAATCTTTTCTACTTAAGCCAAATTCGTTAAGGTGGAGAGGTACCAAAACCGGAACGTGGTAATGTATTGCCAATATATAATATTTACTCAATCATTATCTTTATGCTACGTAACTGAATTTCGAAAATGATACAGTACTGGACCAGTAGCAGGGCTTGACTAAGCTTTTGTTGCATCAAACAACACAAAACCAAATTACTTCCAAGCGAAACTATTTATTAGACGCAAAGAAGATACAGTATTACACGACTTGGCGATCTTCAGTTGATTACGTGTAAAGTTTTGAGATGTTATTAGGATCCTTGAGCGATGACTGCATCGACGAAGTTCCTCAGATAACGAACATCAGCATACACGCCATAATGGTTCCTCTCTCCGCATCCTTGACCCCAGCTGACCACGCCCTCAATGTACCATCTCCCTTCCCTCTCGTTCTTGCACACGAGGGGACCTCCTGAATCCCCCTGACACGCGTCAATCCCGCCCTGCGCATATCCCGCACACACCATTGTCTCGTGGAGCATACCAGGGTAGCTCGCTTTACATACCTTGTCTTTGACTATCGGAACCCTTGCCTTTTGTGGGAAAAGCATAGATATCATTTGAAAATACGCAATATTGATTCGATCTTGTATAACCGATAATAGAAAACAATCAGCGCATGCATGTGTCACTCGCTGTTTTGACACCCTTTTTGGAAAAACACGTTGTTGATCTGAGTTTCCAGTTCTAAGAAAACTTTGGACAAGCCCTATAACCTGTTGTTTTCTGTACTAGAAATGTGAAATAGCAACTTTTATATCTAAGTTAAAACTGCAGTCAATAACAAGCCAAGGATTTTGACCGCACAAATTTTTAGTACAAAAGTAAGAAAAACTAAACCCATAAAGACATGGTATTTCTAAACTATGGAAAGCAATTAATAATATTTAGGTATTACCAATGCCAGTGCGATTCTATCATCAAGATTTTGAATTTGAAAATTCAATGATTATTATTGTCAAAGTCTATCGCGGATATATATTGGATTTCTATAGAAAGCCTAGTTGTTGAAAAAGAAGGACAGACGAAGAAAACTTTTCAGTTGTCCCACTCCTACTCCTAAATTTTTGATTCAGGTCAGGAGGAAGAAATGTGCCGACTCGAATCGATTATTCTATATATTACAATAATTTCAATCATAGCTACAGCTGCTTTGGCATCAAGAAAAAATGCTTAGTCACAAAACCTCTGTAACTTTGTCCGCTAGCTCTATCGTTATAAAGTAGGATAATAAGCACTTTAGGGAGGGAGGGGGATAAATACATTGCTTATAAGATTTGTTTTTAAAGCATGTTACCCAGCAGGAGGCACAAGAAACAGAAGACGTGGTCCCTTACAGGCCTGCCACTCTCTGTAGGAGAGGAAGTGAATCTAGCATTGGTTTTCTTAAGGTTACTGTTCAGGTTTAAACAAAAGGAAATGACCAAACTGAATACGTTGGCCATGTGGATAGACCAGAGGTAAGGCCTTAAAACAGAGAAAAATGAAATATCGTGATATCTCATACGCAGAACGAGATTTCGAAACAAAAAAGTTTCACCGGAAGTGGGCTTAACTCTATCTTATCCGGGGGGGCCTTGTGGTTTTTCTTTTGTATCTTTTAAATAGTTTGTTATTAGGAGCTGAAATCTTCCGACTTTTACTAAAATTTTATGGAGAATCTTTGGCATCCAGTTTGAGTTGGCACGCTTTCGCACGCTGCCATGGTAACAGAAAACTCAGATGCTACTTTTTGTTGTTTTCGTAAAAAAACTTTTATTAAGTTTTCCTCAAACTGGTGCCTATAAAACTAAGTTTGTGAAACTGAAATATAGATCTTTTTACGAAAACAGGTCAGTTTTACAAATTGTTTCATAATGCAACATAATTTTTAAGGGAGAGCAATGCATTCTGGGAAATCTTCCTAATAATGGCTGTCATTGCTGTTATTTCTTTCCAAGTTATAAAAAAGAATTTTTTGATGTTTTAGAACATTATTTGTTTGAAACTAGTCCAATGGTTTAAGGAAAGTGTGGAGGAGGAAAGGTCGCCCAAATTTCAACCACGACTGTGTCATATCCGAACTGCACTAGCCTTGCACCCACGTTAACAATGAAAAACAGTGGAAACGCAAAAACTCTTAACCTTTGACCATTAATAATGCACTAAACCGAACTCCACCCCAAACTTAAAATGAATTTATCAACCCCTTTATTAGAAAGAGCTCCTTAGTGGCTTAGACACAAATACTATTTTGCCACTGTACCTATATATGTATATATTTTTTAATACTTTGGAGCTCTTGGTTCTGCGAAAAAGAAATCGCCTGCTCACCTGCATCAATACTCTGGGTTTCGCCCCGCCTGCTTCCAAGGATCCCCAACCAGTGACGTAGCAGCTAGTTCCGGCGGGCAGGTGAGTTTTAAACTTGGGCAAGCAGGCCAAGCCAACGAGTTGGTTCAGCATTGCAGGTCTGCTGAGTTTCATCAACGCAAAATCAAACGCGTAGTCAACGGGATTGTTGAATTTGCTGTGTGTGTAGATCTTTTGCACACCGATAAACTGCTCTCTTCTCGGTACCTTAGACCTCTTAACTCTCCTTTCATGGCCGCCAAGTCTAGTACAAGAAAAATTTGGAAGACGACAATTAATAAGCACACTCCCACTGTATATGGTAAAACTACAAAAAAGATAAACAGTTTGAAAAAAAGAAAATGTGAGATATTTTGAAATTTGCGCTTAAGAAATTATACATATCCATCCCCTCTATAGTATAATGGCTGTTCTCGAAATGGCTTTTTCACAACACCATCATTAGTGTTACCAAAACAACCTCCATGATTCTGGGTATTAAGTGTGAGTCAATAAACCACTTTCGAACTACGTTTCAGTTTCTACAGACAATTACGTCAAGTAGAGGCTAGTGCCTTGCTGTGCAATACTTTTGCTGTATTTTCTCGCACGGCTCAGCACTAGCCTCGATTTCAGGTTTTTGTTTGCGAGAACTGCACAGCCGCAAGCATCAACCGGGCAAAGTCCGGGCATTTGGTACACGATAAGTGCGTGGGTTTATACGGGCATTTGATGTTTTATAATATCCCACCCCAAGTCATTTGTAAATTTAAAACAATACTTGCTGTGTAGCATCCTATTGTCTTCTTTGCCAGCGCTCAGAAGATCAACTTTTCCAACACCTCATTGTGGTATTAGAAGAGCGTTTATCGACCACGAAGACTACATTGTAAAAGCAATAAAACCATATGCTTTTCTGTTTGTGCGGTCTTACTTCGTGACCTGTTTTATGCAGTTTGGTTTATTAACCCTGTTCCGCATGGGTAGAGAGCTTTTGATGCCCGCGCCAACTTTGAATAGCTCGCAATTTCAAACAACTAAAGATAATCCCTCCATTTCACAGGAGTTGTCCTCAAATCTATCTGGCAGTTTGGTGATATGGTAGAAATTTGGTTATGAGGTCTGAGGTTACCAAGGCAACAGCAATTTGAAGAACATGCTTAGCTGAGAATTAGATTTTTTGTTTGTTTTTTACACTAAACTGGATTGTGATGCTTGGGACCAAGTATTTTGGTAACCTTAAACTCTAATGTTTTAGGTAAAAGTTATCTCAGTTTTTTCGGCCGATCAGTGACGTCATCAATGACGCCATGCAAATAAAAAGGCAAAACGTAAAATCTGGCGAATGACGACATAATAGTATAGTTTTGACTCTTCGAATTTTTTTATTTCCGAATTTGATTTGTTTGGTTAATTTAAGACCCTATTTACTGAATAAGTTTAAAAAGTATACACAACATTGACCACAATTGTCATTTAACAAGTACAAACCCCACCACTTCTCATTTTCAAGTTCACATTTCTCTAAATCCTATGTATCTCTGCAATACAAAACCTTCAAATTATTTTAATGGTCTAAAATCAAAGTTTATTGTTCGATGTATTGACCAATTGCTGTTAGTCAAGAGTTTTAGGTTGTGTTGGCCTTCTGCACAAACAGAGAAGAAATATCTAAAAAACACTGACCATGACCTTATATAGCGTGTATCCTATTCAAATTGATTGAATAGGTAATAAAGTTCTACTTTATCTCCAAGTTTCATGACAATAGCGTCAATACTTTCGGATTTATGGAGGAAGGGCTTTTGAAGCCCAGGAGCTCCAAAAACGCCCAGGCGGAATAGGGTTAAAAAAATGACAACCAATGCTCTTTATTATTGGTCTTATGAACCGAGGGACGCACATTTAGGGAACTGGACATTTCCACCGAAAATTGCAGGCTAGACAGGAAACTTAACCAATTTTTTCAGATGCTCAGGTTTTGCCTGGAGGAGCGCTCGAAGCTAGGATTGGCTTCCACATTATATCCACATAAGCTACTGTTATAAATATTATACTTGTAGTTATTTTTACCTGACTGTTAAATCACTTTCCCTCATACCGTCAACACAGTGGGCAGCGGTCAGAACCCATTGAGGATGAATCAAAGTCGCCCCACATAAGTGCCTCCCACTCCTCGTTTGAATCTGCGCTTGCCAGGGCCAGTCTCCCGGACGTGCGGCAGTGCCCCCCACAATACGAGTGTTTGGTCTGTAGCCACATGTTTCGCCCTCTAGAAGCCACAAAACTCATAATTATCGGTGCATTTAAATTAAGCCAAGTCTACTCCGCGCGCAGCAGCGCAGTGAGACAAAATTTTGGCTTTATTTGGAAATACAGGACTAATACAGGCACATGACATCTGATGATGGACATGGGGGTTAGTGATGACAGTTTGTAGTGATGATAGCAGTAGTAGATTTGCTACTAGAGTATCACTGCCATCACTCAACCCTCTTATCCATCAACAGACGTCTTTATGCCTGCGTTAACCCTTATTAGTGCAATATATAATGGTAATTGAACTGTGTGGAGTGCAATTTGGTCTGAAATCATACGCGTGATTTCAAAATCAAACGAGCGCGCAGCGCGAGTTTGATTTGAAGTCACAAGTATTATTTCAGACCAAAATTGCACGACACGAAGTTCAATTACCAATTTTAAAATTATATCCATTTTGAAATCTTTTTATTTTTTTAACCAAGAGAAAATGACAAATACAGCCTTTTAATAATTAACTTCTGCGCGTTTATTTCCGGAGTACAAAATTACATATTCATATTTAAAGAGTATTAGTGCGCAAAGTCAAGAGCACATAGGACAAATCCAACACTCTGCAAAAGACAAAGCATGTTTATTTTTTTCTCATCAAACGAGCTAGTCTACGCGTCTTAACAGTAATTTGTTGCTGTTGAATGTCGCTAGCTAGAGGGGCAGTTAAAGTTGATTTTGCATCCTTTGTGGTTCAGACTCGAGAGTCGTTGGATTTTGGTAGCACTTCGTGACTAACTTGATTATGTGAACCAAAACCAAACGGATCAATGTTAAACTTCGAAGAAAACTGTGGTGGTGGTATTCCAGCCTGAGCAATAGCGCCGTTCAAGTACAGTGTGCATTATACGGAGCAACTTGGGTTCATAATTATTCATCCGCGTAGAATTGTGTGAGCGTTTTTATCAAGATCGTTGGGTGTTGATTTCAAAATGCCGACCGCCAAAGAGTCGCACCACTTTCCGAAAATTTAGAGCCACTGCCGCTCGGTTAAACGACCTATGTTCTTATTTACTGCCATGGACTTCAACTCTTCTGTTGCTACTTACAGGAAACCTCGACTCGTCAGGGCATTTCGTTCCATACTTGAAATGTCAGGGGGACGTTTTCAGTTGATATTCAGACTCTAATTGTTTACATCGATAGCGAAGCTTTAAAAAGAGAGTCCAGACTGTGAAACAAGGAAGGTCATTATCAAAAGAGTTTAAAGTTTCGCTTCTGAAATTTGGAGGGAGGATTCATGCAATAAAAACTGTAAGTTATTTTATTTAAATCCTTGTCATTTGT